>PYDT01000260.1:0-200000 GCA_004837865.1 Musa balbisiana
TCGATATATCTTTTTGAAATATCTTTTTAATGTGATGTTGATAATTTGAGATACCTATTAGAATTCATGACATGAGATAATTGAATCCTTGACTTACTCTTTATATGGCTTGAAAATAGATGTGTAAAATCTTGCTTGATGAGTTGTTTTATAAGATTTTGCCTTTACATCTTAAACTTTCATGCTTATCTTGTTTTGGTATATAAAGACTAAGGCATGTTTAGATGAAAATGAATCACTTAAAAAATGCTTTTCCCATCTGATCGAGATTAATGAATTTATGATATTTTGTGAATCTCGAAATTGATTTTGATGACTTGATTATGAGTTTCAAGTTAATGACTTGATTTGAATGAGTTTTATCTAAATCATAATCTTGATCTTGCAAAATTGGAATCACAAATAATATCTTTTGGTATTCATGAATTGATACTCACAATATGAAAGTATTGGTATTCATGACTTGAATTTGATTGAAACATTGCATGCTTAAATTAATCATTCTCCTATGTTTAAAAAATTCTTTAGATTCCTTATGTGATGATATGAATACATGAAATATTCATTAATTTGTTTTGATGAAAAGTTATGATCATGAATGGTAGGATGCAATTTGACAAATTAATACCATCATGATTTGAAACATTTATGATTTGAAATTATACATGCAATACTTGTGCCTTCTAATTATGATGTGATGTATTGCATATAATGTAAATCATGATTTAAAATGCTATGAGTTGTTGCTAAAATGATGAATTATAAATGTTGATTTAATGTTTTGTATCATGAATGCTCTAAATGATGAATGTTTAGTATCATGATCAAAATGTTGATAAATAGTTAAAAATTTTAGTATCATGTATGATATCCTCATAATGTTGATCGATTTATTCAATATCGTGCATGAATGAAATATAAGGTTTTTGAAAATGTGCATATTCTAATTTGAAAATATAATGATGCACAAATAAGATTGACTTACCTTTGTCATAATTGATGTAAAGGGTCTTCCCTTCTTTTTGACAATGACAAAGGGGGAGATAGCTAATTTGCACAAGTCAAGAAGATGCAAAAACTTGATTGCTAGCTTGCCTATCTTAAGTAGCAAAGATTGCTAACTTGCTTATTTCAAGAAGCAAAAGTTGTCTTCTGGAACATCACTATCTTGCCTATCTCAATAAGCAAAGAATTGTTATCTCAAGAAAAGCAAATATGCTAAAACTTGCACATCTTTAAATTTGCTAGCTTGTATGTAGTAAAACTTGCATGTCGTAAAATTTGCTAGCTTGTAGAGAAGCAAAGAATTGCTATCTCAAAAGAAGCAAAAATTGTAAAACTTAGAAAACTTGCAATATAATTGCTCTTGCCATGCTTTGTATCAAAAATAGGTTGATATCCTTAAAAGCATCGCATTAAATTTTTTAGTATCGCAATGTATCACATGTATTGCAAATTGAAATTTATGAGACTATTATCATATCATGTTTAACAATTGATGTCTTTCATGACATGATTTCTTTGCATTTTTGTCTTGTATGTATCATGTGATGATTGAAATATTGATTAATGCAAATTCATAATTTATGTAAAAGTCTAAATCATTGGTTCCTCTCCTTCTTTTCGGCACTGACATAGGGGGAGAAAGATTGCTAGCTCAAGGCAAATGCTGGCTAGCTTGTACTCTTCCCTACTTTTCGACAAAAACAAAGAAGAGAAAGCTTTTGCTAGTGAGAACATGCAAAGAAAAGCAAAGTGCAATCTTGCACAAGAAGCAAGTATTGAATTACTATGTTGTGATGAAAATCTAGCTTCATGTTACAAAAACTTGAATATCTTTTAAAATAGCTAGAGCTACTTCTCCTTTTTGTTGATGACATAGGGGGAGAAGTATATTGATGACTTCATGCATTGAATTGAATATTTTATATATTTGCATGATGGTTTAAATTTTTTTCATAACATGTGATGAATGTTGCTTGGATTTGGGATAATCCAAGTGTGCTATCAATGGCATATTGATAGGGGGAGTTTAGTTAAACTCCGGGGAGTTAAGGTAAACTCCGGTAGTCATTAATTAGTTGTCATCATCAAAAAGGGGGAGATTATTGAATCTCGGTTTTTGATGATAAAACTAATTGATTGTGTTTAGATGTTTAACTGCATTTTGAGTAATGCAGGTCTACTTGATCAGGATTAGACAGTTGACGCAGGAGGAATTGACGTTGCGCCGGAGGAGATCACGTTAGGATATTGGACGGCAGAATGCTTCGGACGTTGGGCATCGGGCCAAGGAGAGTGAAATTGCACCAAGGATATCGGGGTTGCGGAGGTCAACCACCGATTGGGCAATAAGCCGCAAGAGAGAACGATGCGCTGAAGAATCAGACGAAGCGCCAACCAATGATGTGCCGGGCAACAGAATGTCAATTCGCGTTGTAATAATTGTCTAGATCGGAGTAGAGTTTTGGCTTATGTGTGCAGGATTAACTACGATAACGATGAAGACATAAAGCGAAACAAAGTGCCGGAGTCAAGCGCGAAGGATTTATTGGGAGTTCGAGAGTTCGACAGAAGTCCGAAGATTCGTCGGGAATGCTGTCGGAACTAGCCGAGAATGAGTAGGGAGCTTGCCGAAGGGTTTTCGGAAGCTCGCCGAAAGGTTCGTCGGAAGTTCGCGGAGCTCACCGAGAAAGATCGTAGCTTGCCGAAGAAGCTCGTCGAAACTCGCCAAGATCAAATTGTGAAGTCTCGGAGCTTGTCGGGAGTCCGCAGAATGGTTTCCGAGAGTTTTTCGGAAGACCGCCGGAAGTTCGCCGGAAGCTCGCCGAAAGAAGTCTTGACTTGCGGACTTTGTAATAGCTTAGGAAATGTCTTTAAATTCGTAGTTAGCACATTAATTAGGGTTAGGATTAGGTGTTAATCTTATAACCCAAGTAGGGGCTAATTGGGCCCAAGTTCGGACTAGTTTGGGCTAAGTTTGGAGCCCAACTAGTGAGCTAAAAGAGCCAGGCGGTGGCACCGCCGGTCTGGGCGGTGGCACCGCCCAGCACCCGAGAGCCAAGCGGTGGCACCGCCCAGCACCCGAGAGCTAGGCGGTGGCACCGCTGGACTGGGCGGTGGCACCGCCCAGTACACTGTCAGTGTCAAAACTGACATGCGGTGGCACCGCCACTGGCAGGCGGTGGCACCGCTAGCTTCGGGAACCGAAGAGAATTCAAATTTTGGAGCCCAAATTTGAATCCTCTTGAGGCATATAAATACCCCTCAATTCTCAGCAGAGAGAATAACTTTTTGAGCAGCAAGTGATTGAGAGAAAGGTCTTAGAAAAGTCTTAGCAATCCTTGGTTTTCAATTTGCTAGTGTTCACCTCCTTCTTTCTTGAAAATCTGTAAGAGTGTGAACTGCTTGTAAAGAGTTGTAAGAGGGGTATTTACCCTTCCATTTCAAGAGATTTGCTAGTGGAAGGTGGGAGCCTCATCGAAGAGGGGCCTCGCAAGTGGATGTAGGTCATTTGACCGAACCACTTTAAAAACGACGTAATCTCTAGTTTGCATTTCATTGTTGCTATTCACATTACTGGAAACTTTCTTACTTGCTTTATTTACTCATTACCTTAGCTGCTCTACTGTACGAATACGCTTTCAAGTTCAATTTTTACCGTATGAAAGATTGATCAAAACCGACGTTTTAATCCGCTGCACTAATTCACCCCCCCCCCCCCTCTTAGTGCTCTTGATCCTAACATTCGCCACCATCGGTGCTACTATCATTAGAGAAGACTCGCTTTGTTGCTGAGGCGCTTGACATGGTTGATAGACCTTTGTGATCAGATTTGGAGTTTGCTGACAAGCTCCATTTGCATGACCAAAAGATAAGCAACGCTGACATCGTTGTGGCTTCCAGGAATATGAGACATGTACCTTCCGAGTGTTCCCATCAAGATCACGATAGAAAACCTCATTAGGAAGATCTTCGTCGGAAGAAACCAGTACACATGCTCGTGCAAATGCTAATCTAGTCTGAGCTGCTGTTGCTTTGTCGATGTAGAGTGGCTGTCCTAGAGTGCTGCATAACTTTGCAATAAAACGTCGACTCCAAAGATGTAGAGGAAGACCTTAAAAGGATACCCATAATGGAATAAACTATATGCTATCTAATTCCAAACGGACATCAGGAGACCAACATCGTAGAATCATTGGATGGCCGCGAATAGTCCAGAATCCTTCGAGAACCCATTGCAAATCTTCTTCAAAGTATAGCTTGCAAACAAGGAATCCGTTCTCCATCATATGAAGATCAAATGACGATATTCCCTATTGAGTTTTGATAAATGAGGATAGTGGGAAATAAGATGTTTGAGACCATGTCTCAATAAGCTCTGTTGAATCAGCAGTCTCGTATACAGCTATCTTCTTATTAGCTTGAACTTCTGGAGTAAAGAATTCCAAGCTTAGATCCGGACTTCCAACCGGAGCCTTGAAGAGGCTAGTCCAAGGCCGAGGGTCACTGGAAATGAGAGCAGGCTGCCGCGATCTAGAGCGCGACCTGCTTCGATGCTGCTTCGTCGAAGGAGTTTCTCTCTGGAGAGGATATGGTGGAGGAGCAACTTGAGGGGTAACGGTAGGGTGTCTTGCCATCGTATCAACCCTCCCGCCACCGTCACCAGCCCTAGGGGCCGTCGCTGCCATGTTTGATCTCTCTTCTGGTTGCCACTACAAAATCGTTGCCATAGGGAAAAGCCACCGCTGCAGTGTATCAGATCGCCGCTACAGTACCGTCACCCTAGGGAGATCTGGTTGCCGCCATAGTATCGTCGCCGTTGGGGAGAAGTCGACGCTATAGGAGATCAGATCACCACTACAGTAGCATCGCCCTAGGGAGATCAGATCACTGCTACTGTACCATCGCCCGTGGGAGAAAGCCAATGCTACAGGAGTCAGATCGCCCTAGGGAGATCTGATCGCCACTGCAGTATCGTCGCCCTAGGGAGATCTGATCACCGCTACAGTACCATCGCCCGTCGCTCGTGGGAGAAAGCCGACGCTGTAGGAGTCAGATCGCCCTAGGGAGATCTGGTCGCCGCTACAGTGTTGTCGCCCTAGATCTGGTCGCTGCTATGACTAACGGGTGGAATTATGACTTAAAGGAAAGAGCACTAGGCTAGTGAAAGATTCTATCATACCTCTAGATGCACTAGATCGCCACTTTTCTTATACTTTTACCTATTTTTCATGTTGGAATTTCTACTGGAATATCAGCCATACTAGGAGTAAGAAAGAGAAATCTTCTAACATTTGCATTTCTCCAATTCAAGGAATTACTAAAGTTTCTCATTTTATTAATTGTGGGTTTCTTTACACCATAATATAAATAGCTCTTCGACCTAACAAAGATCTTTCACTATTGAGAGGGGCAAATATCAATTGAAAAAGTTGATGAGTTCTCCTATACCGACGGAAGCCAAGCTGAGGTTATTATTACCCATAGAATCCTGGAAGAAGGAACTAAAGAATAGGAGAATCGAGGAACGAAAGAAAATAGGAATTCCACTCGGGAAGAAAATCAGACTGTTGCGCTAATTGAGTGGGCACTAGAGAATCCAGAGTATTAAGAGAATAAGAGGGATAATCTGAGCAGAGGAAGAAGAGAAAGAGAGTACTGGCTTTGATACCGAAGCTGGAGAAGGAAAAGAGTGAGTTGAGTGAGGAACTGCAAGTGGTGTGAGAGTGGAATCCCAAACTTATATATATAAGAATGATACTACTGGGAGATTGGAGAGAGTTTACCGGTAACTACTAGATAGGCTGAAACAACTGATTGAGAGTTATAGGCTTTACTAGAGCAAGAAACCCTGCTAGAGCAAGAAACCTAGCAATGCCCCGAGGAAGGATCGGATCAAGACTAAGTGGCATAAGTGAGCTCCTGTCTTCGGTGTTAGGAGTGAGTTTTGAAGCGTAAGTCAAAGCCACCTTATTGATCTAAGTCTTAAAGTATAGTTCCAGAAGTCGTTGTTGGCGAGAGATATTCCAATTCCGTACTGAAAGGTAAAGTTTAGGGCATAATAAGAATGTAGAAAACCTATGCGTGTAGTGACTTGGCGGGGGGCGAAAGTCAGCTGTGGGTTCTGTTAGAGTTGACAACTTATTATTTAGGCAGTGAAGAATCATCAAGTATTGTTCCAGTCATCAAGTATAGAAGCTAGACTTGTTTTTTGATAGCAAAGAAGCTAGATCAGGAGAATCACCAGTGAAAAGATCTGATTTAGCACAATGAAATAGTGAATAAACCTGGTTCACTCTGTTACTGACCAATCCAATTCTTTGTCAAGAGAAGCAGTACTAGCACTAGGGCAGGCTGGTTGAATTACTTGTATCATTCCAATACGAGGCCAGGGCAGGCTGGTTGAATTACTTGTATCATTCCAATACGAGGCCAAGGCAGGCAGGTTTACTTAACACTGTAATAATCAGAACCACTCCTACCGCGCAACACGAACACATGAATTGAGGAAGGACTTGGTAATGACTGAGCTCCTGCCACGCCTTTAGCTCACTGACGCGTCAGCGGACACAGGACTCGGTAACAATTGATGCATAGCTACTCCTGGTGTCATAGTTGTTTGTCGACTTGTCTAGTAGTTGCTTGGCTGTTATAACACACTTCTTATTGCTGCCGTCGGACACATCTATTGTGATAACTTTGTTATGATTGGGGGAACACTAGCGGCCTTGCCGCGCCACGTTAGTAGTGGCTTGGCACTGGTGCGTAACATTAGTAGCTACTTGCCCAGTGTTAGAACCCTTTCAGATTCTAAGCTTGGGGTTGATCTCTTTAGGGGATCGGCCTCCTTGGAACTCTATAGGGGTTCCTTCCTCCAAGTTGCTGCTCAAAGGCTGCAGAAAAGATTCATCTATTGCTTATCAAAAGAGGATGAATACATGACTATTTATAGGGTTTATAAACCCTAACTCCTAATAGAACTCCTACTCAAGACTCTTACTCAATTAAGACATCTACTCAAGACTCCTATTCCTTTACAACTCTTAATTCTTCTTTAAGAAATAACCTCCAAACCCTAGCCGGCCTCTTCACCTCTTTAATAAGGGTCGGCTTAGGTAGGTTTTATATGATTGCCCCTATCAATTAGGACTCTCCTAGCTAGAGTCCTAACAGACCCGCCCTCTTCAAATCAGCCTTGTCCTCGAGGCTGACGATTCATGAATTTTGGGAATTTGATCTTCAAGTTGTCATAGTTCTCCCAAGTGGAATCTTCTGTTGGTAGGTTCACCCACTGTTTTAGCACTTCAGTAGTGGGTCATCGTCGTTGAGTCACGATCCGTTGATCAATAATGACACTTGGCTGGGTCTGGAGTTCTCCTTGAGTAGTCATATTTGGTGGGTGGCTTTGGGCTGTCTCCAAGCACCTATTTATAACTTTCGTCTGACTGTCAATTTGTGGGTGATATTGCATACTCCTTTTCAATTTAGTACCCTGCATATGGAATAACTTTGTCCAAAATCTGCTCGTGAAGATGTAAGTAGAATTTGTCATAAGCACAATGCGTCCTTTATAGTGTAATTCTTTTAAGTCCCAATTGTAATGCGCCACGGAGTTTAGTGCTTCCTCTAATTTTTTTATAATCTTACTAGTCTCTGGATCTTCTTGCCATTCCATCTTAATATCCTCAAGGAAGTTGCTAGTCGAAAGTGAAACGATCGAAAATTCAGCTTGCTCAGGTAGTTGTGAAAGTGCATCTGCAACAACATTCTCTTTCCCCTTTTTGTAAGTTATTTCATAATCAAATCCAAGAAGTTTTGTTACCCATTTTTGCTGCTCAGGGGATGATATCTTTTGCTCCAAAAAGTACTTGAGGCTTTTATGGTCAGTTTTAATTTGAAATCGTCGACCGATCAAGTAGGGTTTCCACCTCGTTGCTGCGCGCACAATGGCAAGCATCTCCTTGTCATATGTTGATATATTTTGATGAAAGGGAGATAATGCCTTGCTAGTGTATGTGAGTAGTCGACAATCTTGCATGAGAATGGCTCCAATTCTGATTCCAGATGCATCGACCTCAATAATGAAGGGTCGGTTGAAATTTCGTAGTGCTAGCACCCGCGTCATCGTCATGGCTGCCTTAAGTTTGTCGAAGGCAGCGGAGGCTTTGTCCAACCATTGGAATAAATCTTTTTTTAGTAAGAAAATAAGTGGTGCACTGATCTTTCCATAGTTTTTCATGAACTTGCGATTGTAGCCTATTAAACCGAGAAAGCCACGTAGCAATTTTATATTCCTCGAGGTCAGCCAGTTTTGCATTGCTCCAATTTTGGAGGGGTCCACTGTCACACCTTCCTCTGATATGATATGCCCAAGATATTCCACCTTCTGGTGACGAAAGCAAAAATTCGTAGTGGCCGTTGTGTCTTCAAAAGGTGGTTTTTGGTATCTCTTCTTTGCACACTCATATTTGATGATACTCGGATCGAAGATCCAGCTTTGTGAAGACTTGTGCTCTCTTTCATCTAGCAATTCATCTGCTATTGGAATAGGATATTTATCCTTGATGGTTATTCCATTGAGGGTTTGGTAATCAACGCACATTCGCCATGTTTCGTCCTTCTTTCGTACGAAGAGCATTGATGAAGAGTAGGGGCTGCAACTTGGTCGAATAACTCCTGTTTTGAGAATCTCTTTTATAATCCTTTCTATTTCATCCTTCTGCAGATATGAATGTTGATATAGCCAAATATTTGCAGGAGATTTGCCCAAAAGAATCGGTATACAATGATCATGTCGATGGGCAAGAGGTAGGTTGCGTGGTTCGTCAAATATATCTGAAAATTCAGCAAGCAAAGGAAGTAGATTTGGATCTTCAAATTCTATTGGCTCTCCCTTAGTTTGCTGCTCAAGTTGTACCAAAAAGCCGCTGCATGCTTTATGCAAAACCTTCTCCATTTGTTGTGTGCAAATCATCATTACGTCGCCCCCACGTTTCCCGTGTAGAATCACCTGTTTCTCTTTGCTGTAAAATCTCAAAATTAGTTTCATAAAATTCCAGGAAACATCACCTAATGTCATCAACCATTCAATTCTGAGCATGGCCTCATGATCATCAAGAGGGAGGAGGAAGAAATTGGTCATAATTTCTTGGTCTTGCAGCAATAGTTTCACCTGCGGGCATCTTTGGTCGCACTTTAGGATTCTGCCGTCAGCAACCTTTACATCGAACTTGCTGCAACCTTCTATATGTAGTGCCATCCAAGCAGCAACCTTACTGTTTAGGAAGTTATTAGTACTGCCCGTGTCGATGAGAACAGTGATCAGTTGTTGTTTACGAAGGCCTCCAACTTTCATCATTTGCGGGTTGGAGTAGCCGGCTAATGCGTGTACCGTAACGTCGGTTGGTTGTGGCTCTTCTTCTACATCTTCTTCATTATGTTCAAAGCTCTCTTTTGGATGTTCAATGATCTCTTCTTCTACTGGTTCAATCATAAGAAGCTTCCCTTTTCTACAGCGATGCTCGTGGCTCCACGGCTCGTCGCAATGCCAACATAACTCCTTTGTAGATCGCTCCCGAAGCTCTTCTCTTGTCATCATTTTTGGTGCAAGAACTTGATTGATAGTAGGGGGGGGTGAGGGTTTCTGCATTGTAGGTTGAGAAGCGATCCTAGTTCTTCGGGCTTCATGGTTCAATCGCTCCTCTTGATGTCGTGCGAAAGAGATGGCTGCCATAAGCGTGTACGGTTGTCGTGCTTTAACTTCTCCCCGGATCTCCGGCTTCAAGCCCTCAATGAAGGTCCCCAATAGTTGTTTTTGAGACCAATCACGAGTTTGATTAGATAACTTTTCAAACCTGGTTTGGTACTCTTGAACGGTAGAGGTTTGTCGGATCTTTGCTAGAACGTCAATGTTCTCGTAATCGGTTGGTCCGAAGCGGATCAATAGTCCTTCTTTGAATTGTCGTCATGAGAGAACTCCATGAGCATATTTAAACCAGTGAAACCATTGTATGGCATCCCCTTTAAGATGTATAGCTGCAATTTCCACCATAGATGTATCCACGGTTTTGTGGTACCGAAAATATCGCTCCGCACGCGAGATCCAACCAATCGGGTCTCCTTCTTCCCATCTAGGGAAGTCCACCCTCATTCGTGGATAGTTGAGATCAGTCATTGAACCTCTCCTCTCTTGGAAGTCATCTCTTCGGGCTTGGTGCGATTGGTTAGAGCTCTCTCCTTGATGTGATTTCTTCGAGCTTAGTGGTCGGCCCAAACTGAGTTCGGTAAAGAGAGTCCGAATCTTATCCTCTATTCGCGCCTCCAAGGCTTCGAATTTAGCATTGATTGCCTCCCTAGATGCCATAGAATATGCCTCCAAATCTGTGATGTTTAGATCTCTCTTTTGTTGTCGGGTTAAAGGCAAGTATGGGTTGAGAGAAGTGATGGTCGAAAGGGTTGGTGGATTGGTGGATGTAGGCTGCGGTTTAGGCTTGTTTTGTGGCAGTTTTGGGTGTAGTTTGAGGGTGTGATTTGGTGGAGTTTTAGGGCTATGGATGAAGGTTTTAGATCTGTGGTACATGGCAGCAAAGGTTTATAGAAATTAGTGGAAGTTTGCTGCAGAATTGTGTTGTCTTGTAAGAGCAGAATTGTCGTCGAAGAAACAGCGGTTTCTCAACAAAATTTCCATAAAAAACTTGAGAGATTTGAGGAGGGAATTGATAGTAAAATCTTAGTATATATGACAGTAAGTATGTCCAATTTAATCAAGAAAATTTTGGCAGTATAACAGCAAAGAAATTGGTGCAAGTTGCGATAGCAGAATTCTCGTCGAAAAATTTCAGCGGTTTGTGATGAAAATTTACAGTAACACAAAATTGTTTTTAGAGATGAATTCCTCAATAGATCAATCTTAGATGGAAGCCAAGATGATCTATAAAGTGTAGAAGAAATTTCGTTCAAAAAAGATTACAAATAGATTGGTTAAGGCAACAATATGCTGCTGAAATTTTCTGCAGCACAGATTTTCAAGTGTCACAGATTGGATGTAAAATATCAGTAGTTTATACTGAGAATTTTTTGACGAAACCAAAGGGAAATCCACTGTTAGGAAGTGTCAAAGCTATCATAAAAATTTCATAGAGATTTGGACAGAAAAATGTAGTAGCAAGATTAAACAATTTGTACTATGCAGCTGGAATTTCACAGTGCAGATTTTCAAGTATAGCAGATTAGACATAAAAGATTACTGGTTTATATTAAGAATTTTTTGACAAAACCAAGGGGAAATCTGCTATTAGGATATGTCAAAGCTGTTATAAAAATTTTGTAGAGATTTGGATTAAAAAAATGCAGTAGCAAGATCAAACAAACTGTGTTATGCGGCTGAAATTTTACAGTGCAGATTTTCAAGTACAGCAATGTAAAAGATCAATGGTTTATATTGAGAATTTTTTGATAAAACCAAAGGGAAATCTACTGTTAGGAAGTGTCAAATCTGTCATAAAAATTTCGTAGAGATTTGGATAGAAAAAACGCAGTAGCTAGATCAAATAGACTGTGTTGTGCGGTTAGAATTCTGCAATGTATCTTTCGTCGTAGAGATGAAAACTTTGCGATGAAAAGTTTATGCAGCAATATAGGAATAATTTTTTTTTGGATTTTCGAATAAGGATAACTAAATTGCAGCAGCAGTAAGGTAGGAAACCAGAATCTGTTGCAATTCAAGGGGAGATCAAAAGATGATCTGCGGTGGTGGAGATGACGGTGGGATTTGATGACGATCTTTTAAGCAATTGTGGGAATTGCTTTGGGTGGCTATGGAGGGAAGATGGATGGCTGTGGAAGGGCAGCGAGATGCCAAGAACGCTGCTCTGATACTAAGTGTTAGAACCCTTTCAGATTCTAAGCTTGGGGTTGATCTCTTTAGGGGATCGGCCTCCTTGGAACTCTATAGGGGTTCCTTCCTCCAAGTTGCTGCTCAAAGGCTGCAGAAAAGATTCATCTATTGCTTATCAAAAGAGGATGAATACATGACTATTTATAGGGTTTATAAACCCTAACTCCTAATAGAACTCCTACTCAAGACTCTTACTCAATTAAGATATCTACTCAAGACTCCTATTCCTTTACAACTCTTAATTCTTCTTTAAGAAATAACCTCCAAACCCTAGCCGGCCTCTTCACCTCTTTAATAAGGGTCGGCTTAGGTAGGTTTTATATGATTGCCCCTATCAATTAGGACTCTCCTAGCTAGAGTCCTAACACCCGGCTACGCCGTTGCTTGTCTATCCGTTGCTTGCTGATCGATGAAAAACAAGTGATCTTGAAGCTATACTAACACAGTATAGGAAACATAGGAGAACGTTTACTCTCTTGATTAAGGAAAACTGAAGTGGCAGTACTTATCAAAAAAAAAAAAAAAACTGAAGTGGCAGCCGTGGCAGGAGCCCTAGACCGGTTAGTAGATCCCTTATTCATATTTGTAGGAATAGTAGGAGTGGAAGACCAGAGGAGTGGAATGAAATATAGGCACCTGAGTTAGACACTCGACTTGAAGTGAAGAATTGAAAAGAATGGAATTGAATTGCAGCGCTTGAAAGATCTGACTTAGTTGAAAGAGAAAGAGAGGTACGGAATTAGTGACTGAGTTATTACCGAGACCTATTTACAAGGGAATTAGTGACTTCTAGGAATCTACTTGACTTACTTAGCTTTGGAAAGTCGTATTGAATAGAGGCACCCTTAGTTGAACTCATCTCTCCCGTCATAGTAGTTGTTACTTAGTCCAAACTCTAATCTACCTCTGTCAACAGCCAAGACACAAGGCAAGTCACTACTGACCAAGCAACGCATAGCTTTAATCACATATATCGGGGCTGTTAGTGAGTTATCTGTATAGAGGTAAGATAAAATAGAAAGACTGATTCTTCACTACTTTATTGTATGCGAGATAGAACAAAGTCAATGATTACTTGAGTTGAGAGCGCATAGTTAGCTATCCACATCTATTCTACCTCCTCCGGCGAGGCACCCCAATCTAGCTAGGCTAGGCGAGGGACCCATAGGAGAGGAAAGAAACTCCCTGCATGAGAACTCTGACTTTATCAATAGGTGACGTTCAGGCCCAGACTCTTAGTAAAAGCCTTTCCGGGCAGTCAAAAGTACATAGCAGCTGTTGTGCTTGACTCTGTTGTGCTTGCTTAACTTGAATCTATGTTTGTTAGCACAAGTGAGGAAGTCATACCCGGAGAAGGAACAAGAGAGAATATTGCTGTACCCAGATACGGAACAAGAGAAGCAGAAGAAAGAGAATCCACTGCTGAATGAACTGCTCTAATTAGTCTACGTTTCATTCTGTTACTTATGAGTGGAATTCTTTCATATACGATTGAATCTCTAGATACTATGGAATCTCTTATTACTTCTATGCTACCTCTTACCTATGGCAACTATCCCTCGACTCGCGTTACAATTCATACCAGTGAGTGAACCTCGACCCGAGAGTCAGGAGTGTGAGGCAAAGGGGGAGTCATCATATTCACCAACTCAGTCACTCATCAACCCTGGGAAAAATGGCAGTGAAGTGATTTTCCCTCCTGAACCTAGAAAAAGGAATGCTCTTTTGGAAGAAACCCGGCAAAAAAGGCAGCACTGGCATTTTAGCTATTGGAGCTCCCCAATTGACTTCCAATTTTGAAGAAACCTGGCTTTTTTCATTGTGACCCTGGTTTCCCTGCTAGATCACCTATTTTGGATGAGCATTTTCCTAAAACATGGGTTTTTTCATAGCAAATATAGGAGCCCGGCTTGTCTGCTTGGCCCTTCCCGCTGAAAAGCGACTCTATTAGTGCTTCAGAGAAATGAATGAGTTTGCACTTAAGCAACAGTTCCATTTCTTTCTGTGCGTAAGGAGTTCTCTTATGCAAAGGATGACTAGATTCTTTCCTAACCGCTTCTTTACGCACTCTCCTTAGTGACTTGGCAGTTTTCTTACTTGGTGGAATCTGGCTAGAATCCCATAGTTGCCTACTTCACACATGGGTTATACTATTCCACAGTCTACTACTCTTTATATAGCCGTGTAACTATTCTTATACTTAGTCACTAACTTTCTTGTCTATTACTTACTTGTTCAATTCTGACTGTTTTTAGTCTTCTATGGATGAAAGTCGAACTGCATTAGCTGAAGAAGGAATGAATTGACACTCGAACTCAAGATTCTTCTCCTGCTCTATCTCTTTCCTTTAGCGCTGAGGAAAACTAATACCCTCATTTCGAGTACCTTTCACTATTGAATCTCTCTCACCAACTACAAGAATATCTATTCCTACTCAAACTCATGGAATAGCTTTCTTAGCCTTATGACCTGTATCCGTGTCTAACCTATCTGCTTTTGCCGACCTAAACTCCCATTGAGTCTGAGTCTGGGCCTGGACCTGTCCTGTCTTCATCGGTTGTTGTCTACTCAATTGTCTGTTTGCTTGTCTGCTTTGCGGGGATTCAACTAGTAGTAGCTTTGTTTAGTATATACTTGGTGGCTTTTTTTGTCACTGTAACCACTGCTTCTAATAGTGGAACTTGGAGCTGGTTATCTTACTAAGTTTGATTCTACTACCTATGCTCCTACTACTGAGTTATATTCCCTGATACATCTACTCATTCTTCTACTGCTGAGTTCAATCCCTAGTTATTCCTTGCATTTCGTAGTCCTTCTTTTTTTTACTTTTGACTCTTAGCCTTGGATAACTTCTCCTTACTTCTGACTCTTAGCCCTAGATGACTTACCCTGACTTCTGACACAATTGATCCCACCAAACAATAGCATAATCAAAAAATTCAACAGTAGCTAATTTTACCTTTTTCTCTTTGGAGTAGTTGTGACATTCAAAGATCATTTCCACTTTTCTTTCCCACTCCAAATAAGCATCTGGATTATTCTTCCCTTGAAAAGAAGGAATTTTTATTTTGATGCTGCTTATATTTCTGTCCACACCATCAAAATGTCCCCTCCTAGTTTGTCTCCTAGGATTAACATCTTGACCGATTAGAGTAACTTGGTCATCATCCACGTCATCGCCACCATCATATTCATCATGGATAAAGGTTGGTTGTCTCCCACGTCGTGATTCACCTTGCAATCTATTAATTGTATCATCATGCCTTTCTAGGTGATCTCTTACATCTCCTATCACTTTAAACATACATTTAAATTGTTGCTGCATTACTTGAACTACAAGATCATTTGATGAAGAACTTGCTTCTTTATCTTTAGACATGTATACAACCTGAAAAACAAAGTTAGAATAACCTCACCAATACTCTCTCACGTGTTTTATTCTAGATTTGAGTCACTCCATACGTTTCTCACACAATTTTTGGCTTTTCTCGATATTGATCTTACCACTCTTGCCTTTTACCTCTCTTATTTTGTTATTTGAGTTCTTAGATTAACTAAGGTACCTAAACAAACAAATCAGATTATGGCAATTCAAAAATAGTGAAATTGGGCTGGTTTAAAAGCAAACAAAAGGGTAGGCCAATTTAACGGTGTGTGTAATGAAGAAACTGAAATAAGAATTGAAATGAATAATGATAAAATTTTGCAACAATTCCCTGAATCCAGAATTTTTTTTTTCAATTCTAATCTCTTTTTTTTTTTACTTTTTTTGTTACCTTTGATTTTCGTTCCTTCTTTTTTTTTTACTTTTTTATCCTTTTTTTACCTTTGATTTTCTCTCCTTTTTTTTGACTTTTTTATGTTTCTTTTATATATATATATATATATATACTATAAAGTGCGGAATTACAATGAAGAATAGTAATAACACAAGAAGCACAACAATAAAGATGAAGAGAGCAACAATTATAGATATTATGCAAAAAGAAGAAGAAGAAGAAGAGAAAAGGGAAATCTAAAATATAGCAAATAAATGGATAAGCAAACCTCAAACTTGAGCCGAGCTTTGATACCAAATGATGGAAATATTCAACTTAGCAACCATACACCCCGATAGCTAAAGAGCTATGATACATATGGAATGCAAATTGAACCCCTCTAACGAATTGAAACAAGACGGATCGTTTAAGATTTAAGTTCAGGAAACTATTCTAATCACTTTATCAATGAGAATTTGATGAAGTAATTAGAATAGCACTTTGATTTCCTTAAAATGCCACAAACTAAGAAGCTTGATAAGTTCCAAAGTTAATGCAAGAACTTAAAAACAAAACACTCATCAGTGTTGAAGTTTGAATACACTTCTGAATTCTCTGTCTTACAAAGGGAATCAGCCTTGTTTATATAGTATGAAGGCCAAGTACAAAGGGAATGAATCCATTAAATACATTAAATGACATTCATATTCCTAATGCATGAATGCAGATTACTCATGAATCTGCCTTGAATTGATTTGAATGATTATTCATGAATAAGCCCATAATTCTTAATATAGTCTAATATGGCTGAATGACCTTTATTCTTCAAAATAGGCTAAAAATTTATCCTTCTCTCAAGGTTAGACTTATTTGAATTAGGTTGACTATTTTAGGCTCTTCTTGTTTTCATAGAACCTTGACCAAGTTTTGACCACCTTGCTCCTTCCAAATATCTTCCAATAAACAAGTTAAGGTTTCTTTCATCATTTTAGCTTTAGCTCTTGTTATTGGTCCTCCACGAATAGTTAAAGGGTCTTCGGTAGAATTATGATCAACTTGCTCATTCATATCACTCGCCTTGTTTGATTAAGAATTAGCTAATCAATATGTGGTACGATCCTTGGGTGAATGAGAAAAGTTTTTAATTATATGGTGACAGAATACGAAAAGACCTTGGGGCTCCCAAAGATTGGAAGGTTTCCGAGTTCATTGTTAATGGTGCCTGGTGTCTCCCTACTCCTATTTCTCCTGAAATGTTATCACTTTGGCTGACTATCACAGCTATTCCAATCAGGAACAACACTTCAGATGTACTTATTTGGCTTCATGACAATGGCAAATTTAGTGGTACATCCGTATGGAATCAAATTAGGCAAAGAAATAACAAGTGGCTCCCAAGCAGTTGGACATGGGATTGACCGAGATTACAGAGACATTCCTTATATACATGTTAGGCCCTTCTGAATAAACTACCTACAATAGACAATATGAAAAGAAGATGTATCCATGATGTTAATCGATGCTCCCTTTGCATGCAACAAGAAGAAACTATTGACCATCTCTATTTTGCTTGTGACTATACTAAATGGATATGGAAGGAGATTCTCCAACGATTCGAACTCAATAGAATGTCGCAACCAAACTTGCATAAAGAATTATGTGACCTCATGCAATGTTTTTCAAGAAAAGGGCTTTTTACACAATTGACAAAGGTTATATTCAGATGCCATTTTTGGTGGATGTTGAAGAAAAGATGTAGCAGAATCTTTGAGTGTCAACATACAAACAATGATCAGCTCTTAACAGAGATTATTAGAGACTCAAGATCATGTATGGAGAACGTTCTCAAAATGTAGCACTTTACACGAAGAGAAAAAAGATATTTTTATCAAATTCAATTTTGCTATTAGCTAAAGATCTTGGGCATGATGTTAAAAGCTGTACCCACAGGAAATCTTGGCATATCTGGACTTTACATTTTATTTGTTGGCCACAATTAAGAGTTATAGTCTATAGCATGTGTAGTCATAACTACCGCATTAGTACTCTACGAGTTACCTAGCTTCGTCTATAACTTATATAGACAAAGCTATTTGTAGAAACTTTACACAAAATCAATTTACTTTTACTTATCAAAAAAAAGTTCATGAAAAACTATGGAAAGATCAGTGCACCACTTATTTCCTTACTGAAAAAAGATATCTTCCAATGGTCGGACAAAGCCTCTGCTGCCTTCAACAAACTTAAGGCAACCATGACGACGATGCCGGTGCTAGCACTACCAAATTTCAGCTGACCCTTCATTATTGAGGTCGATGCATCTGGAGTCGAAATTGGAGCCATTCTCATGCAAGATGGTCAACCAATCACATACACTAGCAATGCATTATCTCCCTCGCATCAAAATATGTCAACATATGATAAGGAGATGCTCACTATTGTGCGCGCAGCATCGAGGTAGAGACCCTACTTGATCGATCGACGATTTCAAATTAAAACTGATCATAAAAGCCTCAAGTACTTTTTGGAGCAAAAGATATCATCCCCTGAGCAGCAAAAATGGGTAACAAAACTTCTTAGCTTGCTCGGGAAGTTGTTGCAGATGTACTTTCACAACTACCCGAGCAAGCTGAATTTTCGGCTGTTTCACTTCCGACTAGTAACTTCCTTGAGAATATTAAGATGGAATGGTAGGAAGATCTAGAGACTAGTAAGATTATAAAAAAATTGGAGGAAGCACTAAACTCCATGGCTCATTACAATTGGAACTCAAAAGAACTAAGCTATTGTTAGAACCCTTGTAGATTCTAAGCTTGGGGTTGATCTCTTTAGGGGATCGGCCTCCTTGGAACTCTATAGGGGTTCCTTCCTCCTTGGGGTTGATCTCTTATAATCGTTCTATGCATCATAGTATTGGTAAGAGTCCTTTTGAGGTAGTTTATGGTGCTAATCCTGCTAGTACTTTGTACTTAATCCCTCATTCTACAACAAAAAGCAATTTAGTGGAGATGCTGATGAAAGAGCTAAGCAGATAAAGAAGCTGCATGAGGGTGTGAAAGCAACCATTGAGAAGCAAAATGAGAGGTACATGCAAGCTGCCAACAAACACAAAAAACATGTAGAGTTTAATGCAGGTGATTTGGTCTGGATTCATCTAAGTTGAGGTTTCCACCGGGCAAATTTCGAAAACTAAAACCAAAGGCTGATGGTCCATTCAAGGTGCTTAAGAGAATTGGCAAAAATTCTTATGAGATTGAGCTACCTAAAGATTATGGAGTATCCCCAACATTTAATGTAGCTGATTTAAGTCCCTTTTCATAATCTTATTGATGAAACAAACAAGGACTTGAGGATAAGTCTTTTTCAACCATGGGAGATTGACACAGGAGTGTCTAATTTACTACAATCTGTTCATATGGACTATGCTGATAATATGATAATTTTTTAGCCAACAATATTGCCCCATAATCTTCAACTCAGTCAACTCAGATAAGACAGCTCATCAGCATATTCCCTGCATAAAGGTAAAGCTGTATCATGGTACTTTTCTTCATAGCTAAGGAATACATTAAAGGAGGGGGTTGGTAGCATATTCCTTGCATAAAGGTAAAGCTGTGTCATGGTGCTTTTCTTCATGACTAAGGAATATATTAAAGGAGGTGGTTGGCAGTTGTAAAGTACTTAATTTCGAAATTCCCTATGCATGAAGGGTTTTTTCATGCACTAGTATTTATTTTCATGTTTAGGGCTTAGAAAGAGTTTTTAGAAAAATGAGGATATTGGCATAAGCTCTCTTGAAGTACTCTTTTGAACTCTGTATCTCTTGGATGCATCCTTGAGTGGTGAGTCTTTTGCTTTCAGTTCGGTATCCTTGTTTATTGTCATTAGGGTGATGATCTTTCTGTATCCCTTTTGATTTTAAAGTTGGTAATGAGCTATTTTTTCATTTTTATCAAAGTTTCGTCAAGAGTTCATTCCTTGTCTTCTATGACATTTTCTATCTGAACAACTGTTCTATCGGTTTTGTTTCAAAATCCATTCTACATTTTTACCCTCCCCGATATCATAGGCTCAATCTCACATACGAATCAGTATAGTAGCTACAGAACCCAAGCAAAGAGGTCTAGAATCAAAGACAAGCGTGTCAGTTTGCAAGGAAAGAGGAGCAGACCAACAGCTAGGATAGTAAGAATGAGATCGAGTAATGGCAGACCAATAGGGAAGTGATAAAGGCTCAGATACATGAGAAAGGTTCAATCCTTGTAGTGGAAGTTGAGATCAATGCCGGGTGTTATAGAACGAAAGGAAAGAGACATAGGCTCATAGGCGAGAGTACTAGTTCAAAAGCAAGTACAGTTGGAGTGATATCGAGGAAAGGCCGCTTTGAGGCCAAGACTAAGGAGAATGATGTCTCTAAATCCAAATCAGAATGCTGCCTTGACACATAAAATAAGAATGATGTTTTTTAAAGCAATAATAAGAATGATGTTGACATGATGTTTACTTAACACCGAAACAAGAGTGATCGAGTTCACTGAGAAAGAAGTTGCTATTTTTGGACTAGTTTTCTCTAATAAAGAACTACGGAATATTCTATAAATGACCAAAGAACCATCAATACAGGATGAAGTGCAAGGGTATGAGAATCGAATTGAATAGCGTTAGGTTAAAAGCAAGTAAAGCAAGCCTTAGATTCCGTAAGGGGCATACTAATAGCCAGTAAAGACAGAGAACAAGATATGAGTGACAGGCCAATAGACAGTCAAGGCATACTCAACATGGGAATGCCAAGGACAACTACAAGAGTGAAAACGGAGTTTAGTAAGAATGATAGGTAAACTCAAGATTGAGATTAAGTAATGGCAGACCAATAGGTGAAATACCACTTGAAAGCAAGTAAAGTCATACTTATAGACAGGAAAGCAAGGGATCAGAGGGCAGTAAACAGGACTCTAAGGTAGTCAAGTCCGCCTTCTAGACAGGAAAGTCAGGCCGGTAGTGTTATTTTCGCCTTAAAGAAAGGATTGGCAGACTCACTCTCGAACTACATATTGATAGCAAAGAAGAGGGCAGCTTTAAGGTCAGAGTAGCTACATCCTTAGAAGCGCTAGTTGGTTTCTTTATTACAAATTCCAGAATGAGTTAAAGGAAAGTAAGTGCCTAGCAATCGATCATGGTAGGTCCTTAGCCATAGGAGCCAATCTAATAGGGCAGGGAATGAGATAAAGTAGTAGGATATTAGAGGGAAAGGCGGAGGTTCATAGGTCAAATAAAGAATATTGAAATTTGGAGATAGGGAATGGTCGGCAGGCTAACACTCGCACATAGGCACTGATGGGACAATATGAGAACTGGATAGGGCAAGAAGGCGGAGTAAGTCCACACAAGATCCGTTTGAAAGCTGAAAGTGAGAAAATGAGACTTATATTGGTATGAGGATGATAGTGGCATTAGGAATGAAGGACAGGAAAGGCAGGCTCATCGGGTAGCTAGTAATTCTTTATTACAGGAACAGGTATTGGGAGCACTAGCCCAATTCCTTATCACAAGATCAAGTAATAGGCGGGGAGCTTTTGGATTCTCAGAAGCCGCTGCTCCATCCTTATAGACAGCAGCTCACAAGTCTGTATGTAGGTAAAGTCCCTTAATGCACTGTTGAGAGCCTAGTTGGATTATCAGTCCTTTAGTCCAAGGTTCGATTCTTGTATTCCCTGGTTCGGTTCTCGTTTTTAGCAGTGTCATTCCCTGTTTGAGGTGAAAGCATTGTTTGTAGTGGTTGGATTGCCGGGGGATTCCTTATTTCCAGTTAGATTCTTTTCAGTAGTTTTGTTCTATCTCTTTCTGGCGCTCTATCATACCTGACTTCTACTACTACTACTCTTAGGCACTACACCATACCCGAATGGAGATTCTGATCTTATTTGTAGGTGCGCTAGACCATACCTGTATTTTCGACTCCTTGGTTTGGTCTCATAGGTACTAGTTGAATTCTGACTTGCCCATTAGTGCTAGGTTGTAGAGAGGTAAGTAAACTAGGGATGTACAAATTGTGGTAAGTTAGATAAGACTGAAAGTGAGTATAAGATGTACAAAGGGGGGGCCAAGTCACTACTAGTTGAACCGACAACTGGACTTGCAACTGAAATCAGAACTGTGGAACTGCTTTATCTGCTTAAGTGCACCTTGACTCAAAGCAAGTAAGATAGTCTGAGTCCTTTCTTCGTCGGCGTAAGTGAGTTAGTTTTGACTACTATCCTTGGTGCTGCCTACTTCCTTAGAATATAAGATCAAACTCAAACAGGAACAAGACTACTATCTTCTTCCGTTGCCCCGAAACTTGACTTTGGAACTCACTCCTACTGTTGCGCGGCAGCCAACTACTACAAAAGCACAGAGCCAATGGGTGGAATTTTTTTTATAAGTAAAAATAAATTGATTTTGTGTAAAGTTTCTACCAATAGCTTTGTCTATACAAGCTATAGACGAAGCTAGGTAACTCGTAGAGTACTCATGCGTAGTTATGACTATATATGCTGTAGACTATAACTCTTAACTGTGGCCAACAAATAAACTGTAAAGTCCAGATATGCCAAGATTTCCTGTGGGTACAGCTTTTAACATCATGCCTAAGATCTTTAGCTAATATCAAAATTGAATTTGATAAAAATATCTTTTTCTCTTCGTGTAAAGTGCTCCATTTTGATATCGTTCTCCATACATGATCGTGAGTCTCTAATAATCTCTGTTAAGAGCTAAGCATTATTTGTGTGTTGACACTCAAAGATTCTGCTACATCTTTCCTTCCACATCCACCGAATAGCACATCTGAATATAACCTTTGTCAATTGTGTAAGAGGCCCTTTTCTTGAAAAACATTGCATAAGGTCACCTAATTCTTGATGCAAGTTTGGTTGCGGTATTCTGTTGAGTTCGAATCGCTGGAGAATCTCCTTTCATATCCATTTAGTATAGTCACAAGCAAAATAGAGATGGTCAATAGTTTCTTCTTGTTACATACAAAGGGAGCATCGGTTAACATGATAGATACCTCTTCTTTTCATATTGTCTATTGTAGGTAGTTTATTCAGAAGGGCCTGCCATGTACATAAGGAATGTCTCTGTGATCCTGGTCGATCCCATGTCCAACTGCTTGGGAGCCACTTGTTATTTCTTTGCCTAATTTGATTCCATAAGGATGTGGCACTAAATTTGCCATTGTCATGAAGCCAAATAAGTACATTTGAAGAGTTGTTTCTAATTGGAATAGCTGTGATAGTCGGCTAAAGTGATAACATTTCAGGAGAAATATGAAGTACACACAAAGAACTAGAGAAAGTGAAGAAGGCAAGGTGAGGATCGATGATAGCTTATGGACAAATGTAAGAAATAGTACACACAAAGAACTAGAGAAAGTGAAGAAGGCTTACAGATGAACTGAGAAGAAATAGTACACACAAAGAACTAGAGAAAGTAAAGAAGGCTTACAGAGGAATTGAGAAACTTATAAACGTCTAGACTCAAGTAGAGCTTCAGTGGTCGACTGATGCCCTGCAAGAGTTTGCATCTGGGCCTTTATAGAGACTGATAAAAGAGGATCTAGGGGTTATGGGCCCCATCATTCTCCTCTGAGTCAGCTATTGTTACCCGTTTTCTAAAAACCAGGGGCTCAAAACCAGGGGCGCCCCTTGTTATTTTAAAACCAGGAATCTTTTGGACGGCTCCCCGGGGCTCAGTCCAAATTGTTCCTTATGTGCTAAGTAATGGCTTCAGTGCGTTCCAGCTTTCGTCCTCTAGATGCTAAAGCTAGGAGTCCTTTGTGCGGAATCTTTGGTGAGTGCTAGGGCACTTTCCAGCTGTTCCTGCTGCTGTATGACAGCTGGCAACCAGTCCTTATACCAGTTGTCCTTTTCGGCACTCCTTCTTCTGTATTCTTCTGTTTTGAGGTGGTGGATGTCCCGGTATTGCTATAGTGTCCTGCAGGCTTGTCGGGCGGCCTCTTCTTGAATCTGGTGGAGTTTTCTTTCTGTGGTTCCCACCTCGCTGAGTGGGATGCGGCCTTTTTCTCGCATTCTTTTTCTGAGTTCTGTGAGCTCTGTCCTGTATTGGGTGAGAAGGTTATCTCCTTGATTATTTGTCTTAGGTAGGCCTGGGCTTTTGGGTTTGGTTTCTCCTGGACTTCTTGAACCGCTCCCGTAATCAGTAGTAGTTGCTTGTCCGACCATTCTGTATGGACACAGATATTTATTAGGCGAGATAAGGAGTCAGCGAGAACGTTACTAACCCCTTCAATATGTTCGAAGTGGATTTCTGGGCCGCTTCCAGTGATATAGTCTACAAAGGCCATCCATCTAACTCTTGATGGTTTATTCTAGGTTGATTTATTGAAGAAGCTTATTATGGCCTGGCAGTTCGTTCTAATGAGAATCTCCCTCTTGTCAAGGAAGTATATTTTTAGGGCTTCTAGGGTCTTCATGACTGCATGGATTTCTGCATCAATTGTGGACTTGATAGGGCTGAACTTGCCACTTGCATATGCACAGACCTTTTCCGTGTTCCTAGGATCATTTTTCATTTTCTTCCACTTGCAAACCCCTCCCCATCCTTCCATGCATCCATTTACTTCAAGTTTTCTGATTTTTTAGCAAATCTCGGGGGGGACTTCTAGGTCTGGGAGGTTTCTGATTTTTTCCTTGATTTCCCTTATCAGCTTCCAATCCTGTTCATTCATTCTCTTTTCTCCCGTAGGACTTGTTTTTGAATACAGTGGTCCTAACAATTTTCCAAGGTTAGGGATATAACTTCTGGCGTAGTTAAGAATTCCTAACCATGATCTGAGGCCTCTCTTGGTGGTCAGGTCTTCCTCATTAAATTCCATGATCTTCTTGATTACGTGGGGCTGCAGTTTTATTTTTGAATTTCTCAATACTGCCACTAGGAATTCAATTTCTTGGGCTGCTATCTTCATTTTTGTTGGGCTTAATACAAGCCCATTCTTCTGGCATATCTCCAGCATTATGGATAGGTGTTTTGCGTGGTCTCCTTCTGTTAGGACTCTAGCTAGGAGTGTCCTAATTGATAAGGGCATTCATGTAAAACCTACCTAAGCCGACCCTTATTAAAGAGGTGAAGAGGCCGGCTAGGGTTTGGAGGTTATTTCTTAGAGAAGAATTAGAAGTTGTAAAGGAATAAGAGTCTTGAGTAGGAGTCCTATTAGGAGTCTTGAATAGGAGTCCTATTAGGAGTTGGTTAGAAGCAGGAGTCTTGAGTAGGAGTCCTATTAGGAGTTAGGGTTTAGAAGCCTTATAAATAGTTATGTATTTCTCCTCTTTTCATAAGCAATAGATGAATATTTTCTGTAGCCTTTGAGCAGCAACTTGGAGGAAGGAACCTCTATAAAGTTCCAAGGAGGCCGATCCCCTAAAGAGATCAACCCAAAGCTTAGAATCTGTAAGAGTTCTATCACTTGGTATCAGAGCAGCGTTCTTGGTGTCTCGCTGCCCTTCCACAGCCATCCATCATCTCTCCACAACCGCCCAAAGCAATTCCCACAATTGCTTAAAAGATCGTCGCTAAATTCCGCCATCATCTCCACCACCGCAGATCATCCTTTGATCTCCCCATGAATTGCAACAGGTTCTGGTTTCCTACCTTACTGCTGCTGCAATTCAGTTATCCTTATTCAAAAATCCAAAAAAAAATTTGTTCCTATATTACTGCATAAACTTTTGGTCGCAAAGTTTTCATCTCTACGATGAAAAGATACATTGCAGAATTCTAACCGCATAATACAGTCTGTTTGATCTTGCTACTGCATTTTTTCTATCCAAATCTCTACGAAATTTTTATGACAGATTTGACACTTCCTAACAGCAGATTTCCCTTTGGTTTTATCAAAAAATTCTCAATATAAACCATTGATCTTTTACATCTAATCTGCTGTACTTGAAAATCTGTACTGTAAAATTTCAGCCGCACAACACAGTTTGTTTGATCTTGCTACTGCATTTTTTCTATTCAAATCTCTACAAATTTTTTATGACAACTTTGACACATCCTAATAGCAGATTTCCCTTTGGTTTTGTCAAAAAATTCTTAATATAAACCATTAATCTTTTACGTCTAATCTGCTATACTTGAAAATCTACACTGTGAAATTCCAACTGCATAGTACAAATTGTTTAATCTTGCTACTACATTTTTCTGTCCAAATCTCTATGAAATTTTTATGATAACTTTGACACTTCCTAACAGTGGATTTCCCTTTGGTTTCGTCAAAAAATTCTCAATATAAACTACTGATATTTTACATCCAATCTGTGACACTTGAAAATCTGTGCTGCAGAAAATTTCAGCAGCATATTGTTGCCTTAACCGATCTATTTGCAATATGTTTGAACAAAATTTCTTATATATTTCATAGATCATCTTGGTTTTCATCTAATATTGATCTATTAAGGAATTCACCTCTAAAAACGATTTTGTGTTGCTGTAAATTTTCGTCGCAAACCGCTGAAATTTTTCGACGAGAATTCTGCTATCGCAACTTGCACCAATTTCTTTGTTGTTATACTGCTGAAATTTTCTTGATTAAATTGGACATACTTACATATACACTGAGATTTTGCTATCAATTCCCTCCTCAAATCTCTCAAGTTTTTTGTGGAAATTTCGTTGAGAAACTGTTGTTTCTTCGACGACAATTCTGCTCTTACAAGACAACACAATTCTACAGCAAACTTCCACTAATTTCTATCAAACCTTTGCTGCCATCTACTACAGATTTAAAACTTTCATCCACAGCCCTAAAACTCCACCAAACCACACCCTCAAACTACACCCAAAACAGCCACAAAACAAGCCTAAACCGTAGCCTACATCCACCAATCCACCAACCCTTTCGACCACCACTTCTCTCAACCTATACATGTCTTTAACCCGACAACAAAAGAGAGATCTTAACATCACAGATTTGGAGGTATATACTATGGCATCTGAGGCGGTAATCAATACTAAATTCGAAGCCTTCGAGGCGCAAATGGAGGATAAGATTCAGACGCTCTTTACCGAACTCAGATTGGGCCGACCACCAAGCCCGAAGAAATCACATCAAGGAGAGAGCTCTGCCCAATTGTACCAAGCTCAAAGAGATGACTTCCAAGGGAGGAGAGGCTCTATGATTGATCCCAACTATCCACGCATAAGGGTGGACTTCCCTAGATGGGAAGAAGGAGACCCGATTGGTTGGATCTCGCGCGCGGAGCGATATTTTCGGTACCACAAAACTGCGGATGCATCTATGGTGGAAATTACAGCTATACATCTTGAAGGGGATGTCAAACAGTGGTTTGACTGGTTTAAATATACTCATGGAGTCCTCTCATGGCGACAATTCAAAGAAGGACTATTAATCCTCTTCGGACCAACCGATTACGAGAACATTGACGAACAACTAGTAAAGATCCGACAAACCTCTACCGTTCAGGAGTACCAAACCAGGTTTGAAATGTTATCTAATCAAACTTGTGATTGTTCTAAAAAACAACTATTGGGGACCTTCATTGAGGGCTTGAAACCAGAGTTCCGGGGAGAAGTTAAAGCACGACAACCGTACACGCTTATGGCAGCCATCTCTTTCGCACGACATCAAGAGGAGCGATTGAACCATGAAGCCCGGAGGACTAGGATCGCTTCTCAACCTACAATGCAGAAGCCCTCAGCCCCTTCTACTATCAATCGAGTCCGTGCACCAAAAATGATGATAAGAGAATGTTAGAACCCTAGCAGATTCTAAGCTTGGGGTTGATCTCTTTAGGGGATCAGCCTCCTGGAACTCTATAGGGGTTCCTTCCTCCAAGTTGCTGCTCAAAGGCTACAGAAAAGATTCATCTATTGCTTATCAAAAGAGGATGAATACATGACTATTTATAGGGTGTCTAAACCCTAACTCCTAATAGGACTCCTACTCAAGACTCTTACAAAATTAAGACTTCTACTCAAGACTCCTAATAGGACTACTCCTACTCAAGACTCCTATTCCTTTACAACTCCAATTCTTCTTTAAGAAATAACCTCCAAACCCTAGCCGGCCTCTTCACCTCTTTAATAAGGGTCGGCTTAGGTAGGTTTTACATGATTGCCCCTATCAATTAGGACTCTCCTAGCTAGAGTCCTAACAGACCCGCCCTCTTCAAATCAGCCTTGTCCTCGAGGCTGACGATTCATGAATTTTGAGAATTTGATCTTCAAGTCGTCATAGTTCTTCCAAGTGGCATCTTCTGTTGGTAGGTTCACCCACTATTTTAGCACTTCAGTAGTGGGTTGTCGTCGTTGAGTCACGATCCGTTGATCAATAATGACACTTGGCTGGGTCTGGAGTTCTCCTTGAGTAGTCATATTTGGTGGGTGGCTTTGGGCTGTCTCCAAGCACCTATTTATAACTTTCGTCTGGCTGTCAATTTGTGGGTGATATTGCATACTCCTTTTCAATTTAGTACCCTGCATATGGAATAACTTTGTCCAAAATCTGCTCGTGAAGATGCAAGTAGAATTTGTCATAAGCATAATGCGTCCTTTATAGTGTAATTCTTTTGAGTCCCAATTGTAATGAGCCACGGAGTTTAGTGCTTCCTCCAATTTTTTATAATCTTACTAGTCTCTGGATCTTCTTGTCATTCCATCTTAATATCCTCAAGGAAGTTGCTAGTCGAAAGTGAAACGACCGAAAATTCAGCTTGCTCAGGTAATTGTGAAAGCGCATCTACAACAACATTCTCTTTCCCCATTTTGTAAGTTATTTCATAATCAAATCCAAGAAGTTTTGTTACCCATTTTTGCTGCTCAGGGGATGATATCTTTTGCTCCAAAAAGTACTTGAGGCTTTTATGGTCAGTTTTAATTTGAAATCGTCGACCGATCAAGTAGGGTCTCCACCTTGTTGCTGCGTGCACAATGACGAGCATCTCCTTATCATATGTTGACATATTTTAATGGGAGGGAGATAATGTCTTGCTAGTGTATGCGAGTGGTCGACCATCTTGCATGAGAATGGCTCCAATTCCGATTCCAGATGCATCGACCTCAATAATGAAGGGTCGGCTGAAATTTCCTAGTGCTAGCACCGGCATCGTCGTCATGGCTGCCTTAAGTTTGTCGAAGGCAGCGGAGGCTTTGTCCAACCATTGGAAGAAATCTTTTTTCAGTAAGGAAATAAGTGGTGCACTGATCTTTCCATAGTTTTTCATGAACTTGCGATTGTAGCCTATTAAACCGAGAAAGCCACGTAGCAATTTTATATTCCTCGAGGTCAGCCAGTTTTGCATTGCTCTAATTTTGGAGGGGTCCACTGTCACACCTTCCTCTGATATGATATGCCCAAGATATTCCACCTTCTGGTGACGAAAGCAAAAATTCGTAGTGGCCGTTGTGTCTTCAAAAGGCGGTTTTCGGTATCTCTTCTTTGCACATTCATATCTGATGATACCCGGATCGAAGGTCCAGCTTTGTGAAGATTTGTGCTCCCTTTCATCTAGCAATTCATCTGCTATTGGAATAGGGTATTTTTCCTTGATGGTTATGCCGTTGAGGGTTCGATAATCAATGCACATTCGCCATATTTCGTCCTTCTTTCGTACGAAGAGCACTAGTGAAAAGTAGCGGCTGCAACTTGGCCAAATAACTCCTGTTTCGGGCATCTCTTTTACAATCCTTTCTATTTCATCCTTCTGCATATATGAATGTTGATATAGCCAAGTATTTGCAAGAGGTTTGCCCAGAAGAATCGATATACAATGATCATGCCGACGGGCAAAAGGTAGGTTGCGCGGTTCGTCAAATATATCTGAAAATTTAGCAAGCAAAGGAAGTAGGTTTGGATCTTCAAATTCTATTGGCTCTCCCTTAGTTTGCTGCTCAAGTTGTACCAAAAAGCCGCTGCATGCTTTATGCAAAACATTCTCCATTTGTTGTGTGCAAATCGTCATTACGTCGCCCCCACGTTTCCCGTGTAGAATCACATGTTTCTCTTTACTGTAAAATCTCAAAATTAGTTTCATAAAATTCCAGAAAACATTACCTAATGTTGTCAACCATTCAATTTTGAGCATAGCCTCATGATCATCAAGAGGGAGGAGGAAGAAATCTCCAATTATCTCTTGTTCCTGCAGTAATAGTTTCTCTTGCGGGCGCCTACGATCACACTTCAAAATCCGTCCGTCGGTGAACTTGACGTCAAACCTGCTATAATACTCGATAGGTAAGGCCATCCGGACAGCAACTTTACTATCTAGAAAGTTATTAGTGATGCCCATGTCGATGAGAACAGTGATCGATTGTTGTTTGAGAAGGCCTTCAACTTTCATCGTTTGCGGGTTTGAGTAACCAGCTAGTGCATGCACCATAACTTCGGTCGGTTGTGGCTCTTCTTCTGCATCTTCTTCTTTATTATCAAGGCTCTCTTCTTGATGTTCAATGACCTCTTCTTCTACTGGTTTAATCATAAGAAGTCTCCCTTTTCTACAGTGATGCTCGCGGCTCCACGGCTCATCGCGGTGCCAACATAACTCCTCCGTAGATCGCTTCTGAAGCTCTTCTCTTGTCGTCATTTTTGGTGCAGGGACTCGGTTGATAGTAGGGGGGGCTGAGGGCTTCTGCATTGTAGGTTGAGAAGTGATCCTAGTCCTCTGAGCTTCATGGTTCAATCGCTCCTCTTGATGTCGTGCGAAAGAGATGGCTGCCATAAGCGTGTACGGTTGTCGTGCTTGAACTTCTCCCCGGATCTCCGGCTTCAAGCCCTCAATGAAGGTCCCCAATAGCTGTTTTTGAGACCAATCACGAGTTTGATTAGATAACCTTTTAAACCTCGTTTGGTACTCCTGAATAGTAGAGGTTTGTCGGATCTTTGCTAGTTGTTCGTCAATGTTCTCGTAATCGGTTTTTCTGAAGCGGATCAATAGTCCTTCTTTGAATTGTCGCCATGAGAGGACTCCATGAGTATATTTAAACCAGTCAAACCACTGTATGGCATCCCCTTCAAGATGTATAGCTACAATTTCCACCATAGATGCATCCGCAATTTTATGATACCAAAAATATCGCTCCGCGCGCGAGATCCAACCAATCGGGTCTCCTTCTTCCCATCTAGGGAAGTCCACCCTCATTCGTGGATAGTTGTGATCAGTCATTGAACCTCTCCTCTCTTGGAAGTCATCTCTTCGGGCTTGGTGCGATTGGTTAGAGCTCTCTCCTTGATGTGATTTCTTCGAGCTTAGTGGTCGGCCCAAACTGAGTTCGGTAAAGAGAGTCCGAATCTTATCCTCCATTCGCGCCTCCAAGGCTTCGAATTTAGCATTGATTGCCTCCCTAGATGCCATAGAATATGCCTCCAAATCTGTGATGTTTAGATCTCTCTTTTGTTGTCGGGTTAAAGGCAAGTATGGGTTGAGAGAAGTGATGGTCGAAAGGGTTGGTGGATTGGTGGATGTAGGCTGCGGTTTAGGCTTGTTTTGTGACAGTTTTGGGTGCAGTTTGAGGGTGTGGTTTGGTGGAGTTTTAGGGTTACTGATGAAGGTTTTAGATCTGTGGTAGATGGCAGCAAAGGTTTGATAGAAATCAGTGGAAGTTTGCTGCAGAATTGTGTTGTCTTGTAAGAGTAGAATTGTTGTCGAAGAAACAGCGGTTTCTCGATGAAATTTCCACCAAAAACTTGAGAGATTTGAGGGGGGAATTGATCGTAAAATCTCAGTTTATATGACAACAAAGATGTCCAATTTAATCAAGAGAATTTTGGCAGTATAATAGCAGGGAAATTGGTGCAAGTTGCGATAGCAGAATTCTCGTCGAAAAATTTCAGCGGGTTGTGACGAAAATTTGCAGCAACACAAAATCGTTTTTAGAGATATATTCCTCAATAGATCAATCTTAGATGGAAGCCAAGATGATCTATAAAGTGTAGAGAAAATTTTGTTCAAAAAAGATTACAAATAGATCGGTTAAGGCAACAATATGCGGCTGAAATTTTCTGCAGCACAGATTTTGAAGTGTAGCAGATTGGACATAAAAGACCAGTGGTTTATATTGAGAATTTTTTGATAAAACCAAAAGGAAATCCACTGTTAGGAAGTATCAAATCTATCATAAAAATTTTGTAGAGATTTGGATAGAAAAAACGCAATAGCAAGATCAAACAAACTATGCTATGCGGCTGAAATTTTATAGTGAAGATTTTTAAGTATAGCAGATTAGATGTAAAAGATCAATGGTTTATATTAGGAATTTTTTGACAAAACCAAAGAGAAATCTGCTATTAGGAAGTGTTAAAGCTGTCATAAAAATTTCGTAGAGATTTGGATAGAGAAAACGTAGTAGCAAGATCAAACAGACTGTGCTATGTGGTTGAAATTCTGCAATGTATCTTTCGTCGTAGAGATGAAAACTTTGCGATGAAAAGTTTATGCAGCAATATAGGAACAAATTTTTTTTTTTAGATTTTCGAATAAAGATAACTAAATTGCAGCAGCAGTAAGGTAGGAAACCAGAACCTGTTGCAATTCATGGGGAGATCAAAAGATGATCTGCGATGGTGTAGATGACAACGGAATTTGGTGACAATCTTTTAAGCAATTATGGGAATTGCTTTGGGCGGCTGTGGAGGGATGATGGATGGCTGTGGAAAGGGCAGCAAGACACCAAGAACGTGGCTCTGATACCAAGTGTTAGAACCCGAGTAGATTCTAAGCTTGGGGTTGATCTCTTTAGGGGATCAGCCTCCTGGAACTCTATAGGGGTTCCTTCCTCCAAGTTGCTGCTCAAAGGCTGCAGAAAAGATTCATCTATTGCTTATCAAAAGAGGATGAATACATGACTATTTATAGGGTGTCTAAACCCTAACTCCTAATAGGACTCCTACTCAAGACTCTTACTCAATTAAGACTTCTACTCAAGACTCCTAATAGGACTACTCCTACTCAAGACTCCTATTCCTTTACAACTCCAATTCTTCTTTAAGAAATAACCTCCAAACCCTAGCCGGCCTCTTCACCTCTTTAATAAGGGTCGGCTTAGGTAGGTTTTACATGATTGCCCCTATCAATTAGGACTCTCCTAGCTAGAGTCCTAACAGAGAAGAGCTTCAGGAGCGATCTACGGAGGAGTTATGTTGGCACCACGACGAGCCGTGGAGCCGCGAGCATCACTGTAGAAAAGGGAGACTTCTTATGATTAAACCAGTAGAAGAAGAGGTCATTGAATATCAAGAAGAGAGCCTTGATAATAAAGAAGAAGATGCAGAAGAAGAGCCACAAATGACTGAAGTTATGGTGCATGCAATAGCTGGCTACTCAAACTCGCAAATGATGAAAGTTGAAGGCCTTCTCAAACAACAATCGATCACTATTCTCATCGACACGGGCATCACTAATAACTTCCTAGATAGTAAAGTTGCTGTCCGGATGGCCTTACCTATAGAGTATTATAGCAGGTTTGACATCAAGTTCACTGACGGACGGATTTTGAAGTATGATCGTAAGCGCTCGCGGGAGAAACTATTACCACAGGAACAAGAGATAATTGCAGATTTCTTCCTCCTTCCTCTTGATGATCATGAGGCTACGCTTAAAATTGAATGGTTGACAATATTAGGTAATGTTTCCTGGAAGTTTATGAAACTAATTTTGAGATTTTACAGTAAAGGGAAACAGGTGATTCTACACGGGAAACATGGGGGCGACGTAATGACGATTTGCACACAACAAATGGAGAAGGTTTTGCATAAAGTATGCAGCGGCTTTTTGGTACAACTTGAGCAGCAAACTAAGGGAGAGCCAATAGAATTTGAAGATCCAAACCTACTTCCTTTGCTTGCTAAATTTTCAGATATATTTGACGAACCACGCAACCTACCTATTGCCCATTGGCATGATCATTGTATACCGATTCTTCCGGGCAAACCTCCTGCAAATACTTGGCTATATCAACATTCATATCTGCAGAATGATGAAATAGAAAGGATTCTAAAAGAGATGCCCGAAATAGGAGTTATTCGGCCAAGTTGCAGCACCTACTTTTCACCGATGCTCTTCGTACGAAAGAAGGACAAAACATGGCGAATGTGCATTGATTACCAAACCCTCAATGGCATAACCATCAAGGACAAATACCCTGTTCCAATAGCAGATGAATTGCTAGATGAAAGGGAGCACAAATCTTCACAAAGCTGGACCTTCGATCCGGGTATCATCAAATATGAGTGTGCAAAGAAGACATACCGAAAACCGCCTTTTGAACACACAACGACCACTATGAATTTTTGCCAAAAGGTAGAATATCATGGGCATATCATATCAGAGGAAGGTGTGGCAGTGGACCCCTCCAAAATTGGAGCAATGCAGAATTGGCTGACCTCGTGGAACATAAAATTGCTACGTGGCTTTCTCGGTTTAATAGGCTACAATCGCAAGTTCATGAAAAACTGTGGAAAGATCAGTGCACCACTTATTTCCCTTACTGAAAAAAGATATCTTCCAATGGTCGAACAAAGCCTCCGCTGCCTTCGACAAACTTAAAGCAGCCATGACGACGACGCCAGTGCTAGCACTACCAGATTCCAACCGACCCTTCATTATTGAGGCCGACACATCTGGAGTCAGAATTGGAGCCATTCTCATACAAGATGGTCGACCACTCACATACACTAGCAAGACATTGTCTCTCTCCCATCAAAACATGTCAACATATGATAAGGAGATGCCCGCCATTGTGCGCGCAGCAACGAGGTGGAGACCCTACTTGATCGGTCAACGATTTCAAATTAAAATCGACCATAAAAGCCTCAAGTACTTTTTGGAGAAAGAGATATCATCCCCTGAGCAGCAAAAATGGGTAACAAAACTTCTTGGATTTGATTATGAAATAACTTACAAAAAGGGGAAAGAGAATGTTGTTGCAGATGCGCTTTCGCAGCTACCCGAGCAAGTTGAATTTTTGGTCGTTTCACTTCCAACCAGTGACTTCCTTGAGGATATTATGATAGAATGGCAGGATGATCCAGAGACCAGTAAAATCATAAAAAAATTGGAAGAAGCATCAAGCTCTGTGACTCATTACAATTGGGACTCAAAAGAATTACACTATAAAGGACGCACTGTGCTTATGACAAATTCTACTTGCATCTTTATGAGCAAATTTTGGACAAAGTTATTCCATATACAGGGTACTAAATTGAAAAAGAGTATGCAATATCACCCACAAACTGACAGCCAGACGAAAGTTATAAATAGGAGCTTGGAGACTGCCCAAAGCCACCCACCAAATATGATTACTCAAGGAGAACTCCAGACCCAGCCAAGTGTAATTATTGATCAACGGATCGTGACTCGACGACGACGACCCACTACTGAAGTGCTAATACAGTGGGTGAACCTACCAACAGAAGATGCCACTTAGGAGAACTATGACGACTTGAAGATCAAATTCTCAAAATTCATGAATCGTCAGCCTTGAGGACAAGGCTGATTTGAAGAGGGCGGGTCTGTTAGGACTCTAGCTAGGAGTGTCCTAATTGATAAGGGCATTCATGTAAAACCTACCTAAGCCGACCCTTATTAAAGAGGTGAAGAGGCCGGCTAGGGTTTGGAGGTTATTTCTTAGAGAAGAATTAGAAGTTGTAAAGGAATAAGAGTCTTGAGTAGGAGTCCTATTAGGAGTCTTGAATAGGAGTCCTATTAAGAGTTGGTTAGAAGCAGGAGTCTTGAGTAGGAGTCCTATTAGGAATTAGGGTTTAGAAGCCCTATAAATAGCTATGTATTCCTCCTCTTTTCATAAGCAATAGATGAATATTTTCTGTAGCCTTTGAGCAGCAACTTGGAGGAAGGAACCTCTATAGAGTTCCAAGGAGGCCGATCCCCTAAAGAGATCAACCCCAAGCTTAGAATCTGCAAGGGTTCTATCACCTTCGTTTTCTGAAAATACCAAGATATCATCAATATATACTGCGATGAATTGCTCTGTTCCTTTAAAGCAGTTATCCATTTTTCTCTGAAATGTTGCCGGGGCATTTTTTAGTCCGAATGGCATGGCTAGCCATTCGTATAGGCCGTATAGGACCCAAAAGGCAGTCCACTCAATGGAGTCCGGATGCATTGCTACCTGGTGAAATCCTGACTTAAGGTCAAATTTTGAATAAATTTTGCTATTGCTGACCTTTTTTAATATGGTGTTGATCCCGGGTAGGCTGTATTGATCCTTTTCGGTGATGTCGTTTAGCCTTCTGTAGTTGAATACCATTCTTTCTTTTCCCCTTTTTTCCAGTCCGGTGACGGGATCTGTGGTTATTCCGGAGTTTACTATGATCGCAGTGGTGCGATGTCTGCTTTTGCTCGGCCTTATTACTCCTAGCTCCAGTAAGGCCTTGATATGTTTTGAGAATGATTCTTTAGCTTGTGGTGTCAAGTGTTTTATGGGCTTGTCTTCAATTATCAGGTCTGAGTTCTTAATCTCCAGCTTGCACGTGACCTTGTTCTTGTCCCAGTGTTGCAGGGGATTATCACCGATATATCCTTGGGCCCTTAGTTTGTCTAACAGGCCTCCAAATTGGGACTTGAATCTTTCCTCACTCCTTTGAGGTTGGGCAGAATAGTATACTGCCTCTTGGATCTGGATATAGTCATCTTCCTCCAGGTCCAGTTCTTCGATTGTCGTTGCTGTTGGGGCATAAGGAAGGGTATCTATAGTGGTTAGATTTTTGTAGAAGGTTACAGTGTTACCTTCAATTCTTACCCCACCTTGCATGGCTCTTATAAAGTTGCATCCTATAATCATTTGGATTTCATCTCCAAGCTGCATGTTGAATGCATACGTGTAGGGGATCCTGAATGTGTTATCCCCTATTTTCCCTCCTTTCAGCTTCTTATTCGCAGTTGTTTTGGCTGTAATATGTTAGGACTCTAGCTAGGAGAGTCCTAATTGATAGGGGCAATCATGTAAAATCTACCTAAGCCGACCCTTATTAAAGAGGTGAAGAGGCCGGCTAGGGTTTGAAGGTTATTTCTTAAAGAAGAATTAGGAGTTGTAAAGGAATAGGAGTCTTGAGTAGAAGTCTTAATTGAGTAAGAGTCTTGAGTAGGAGTCCTATTAGGAGTTAGGGTTTAGACACCCTATAAATAGTCATGTATTCATCCTCTTTTGATAAGCAATAGATGAATCTTTTCTGCAGCCTTTGAGCAGCAACTTGGAGGAAGGAACCCCTATAGAGTTCCAAGAGGCCGATCCCCTAAAGAGATCAACCCAAAGCTTAGAATCTGCTAGGGTTCTAACACTTGGTATCAGAGCAGCGTTCTTGGCATCTCGCTGCCCTTCCACAGCCATCCATCATCCCATCCACAGCCGCCCAAAGCAATTCCCACAATTGCTTAAAAGATCGTCGCCAAATTCCACGGTCATCTCCACCCTCGCGGATCATTCTTTGATCTCCCCGTGAATTGCAACAGGTTCTGGTTTCATACCTTACTGCTGCTGCAATTTAGTTATCCTTATTCAAAAATCCAAAAAAAAATTGTTCCCATATTGCTGCATAAACTTTTCGTCGCAAAGTTTTCATCTCTACGACGAAAGATACATTGTAGAATTCTAACCGCATAACACAGTCTATTTGATCTTGCTACTGCGTTTTTTCTATCCAAATCTCTACGAAATTTTTATGACAGATTTGACACTTCCTAACAGTAGATTTCCCTTTGGTTTTATCAAAAAATTCTCAATATAAACCATTGATCTTTTACATCTAATCTGCTGTACTTGAAAATCTGCACTGTAAAATTTCAGCCGCACAACACAGTTTGTTTGATCTTGCTACTGCATTTTTTCTATCCAAATCTCTACGAAATTTTTATGACAGCTTTGACACATCCTAATAGCAGATTTCCCCTTGGTTTTGTCAAAAAATTCTTAATATAAACCATTGATCTTTTACGTCTAATCTGCTATACTTAAAAATCTGCACTATAAAATTTCAGCCGCATAGCATAGTTTGTTTGATCTTGCTACTACGTTTTTTCTGTCCAAATCTCTATGAAATTTTTATGATAGCTTTGACACTTCCTAACAGTGGATTTTCCTTTAGTTTCGTTAAAAAATTCTCAATATAAACTACTGATATTTTACATCCAATCTGTGACACTTGAAAATCTGTACTGCAGAAAATTTCAGCAGCATATTGTTGCCTTAACCGATCTATTTGCAATCTTTTTGAACAAAATTTCTTATATATTTCATAGATCATCTTGGCTTCCATCTAAGATTGATATATTAAGGAATTCACCTATAAAAACGATTTTATGTTGCTGTAAATTTTCGTCGCAAACCGCTGAAATTTTTCGACGAGAATTCTACTATCGCAACTTGCACCAATTTCCTTCTATTATACTGCCGAAATTTTCTTGATTAAATTGGACATCCCTTGCTGCCAGATAAACTGAGATTTTGCTATCAATTCCCTCCACACATCTCTCAAGTTTTTGATGGAAATTTCATCGAGAATCCGCTGTTTTCTTCGACAACAATTCTGCTCTTACAAGATAACACAATCTGCAGCAACTTCCACTGATTTCTATCGAACTTTGCTGCCATCTACCACAGATCTAAAACCTTCATCATAGCCCCTAAAAACTCCACCAAACCACACCCTCAAACTGCAACCCAAAATTGCCCATAAAACAAGCCATCCAAATCTCTACGAAATTTTTATGACAGATTTGACACTTCCTAACAGTAGATTTCCCTTTGGTTTTATCAAAAAATTCTCAATATAAACCATTGATCTTTTACATCTAATCTGCTGTACTTGAAAATCTGCACTGTAAAATTTCAGCCGCACAACACAGTTTGTTTGATCTTGCTACTGCATTTTTCTATCCAAATCTCTACGAAATTTTTATGACAGATTTGACACTTCCTAACAGTAGATTTCCCTTTGGTTTTATCAAAAAATTCTCAATATAAACCATTGATCTTTTACATCTAATCTGCTGTACTTGAAAATCTGCACTGTAAAATTTCAGCCGCACAACACAGTTTGTTTGATCTTGCTACTGCATTTTTCTATCCAAATCTCTACGAAATTTTTATGACAGATTTGACACTTCCTAACAGTAGATTTCCCTTTGGTTTTATCAAAAAATTCTCAATATAAACCATTGATCTTTTACATCTAATCTGCTGTACTTGAAAATCTGCACTGTAAAATTTCAGCCGCACAACACAGTTTGTTTGATCTTGCTACTGCATTTTTCTATCCAAATCTCTACGAAATTTTTATGACAGATTTGACACTTCCTAACAGTAGATTTCCCTTTGGTTTTATCAAAAAATTCTCAATATAAACCATTGATCTTTTACATCTAATCTGCTGTACTTGAAAATCTGCACTGTAAAATTTCAGCCGCACAACACAGTTTGTTTGATCTTGCTACTGCATTTTTCTATCCAAATCTCTACGAAATTTTTATGACAGATTTGACACTTCCTAACAGTAGATTTCCCTTTGGTTTTATCAAAAAATTCTCAATATAAACCATTGATCTTTTACATCTAATCTGCTGTACTTGAAAATCTGCACTGTAAAATTTCAGCCGCACAACACAGTTTGTTTGATCTTGCTACTGCATTTTTCTATCCAAATCTCTACGAAATTTTTATGACAGCCTAAAACTCCACCAAACCACACCCTCAAACTGCACCCAAAATTGCCATAAAACAAGCCTAAACCGCAGCCTACATCCACCAATCCACCAACGTAAAAAAAAAAAAAAAAAAAAAAAAAAAAAAAAAAAAAAAAAAAAAAAAAAAAAAAAAAAAAAAAAAAAAAAAAAAAAAAAAAAAAAAAAAAAAAAAAAAAAAAAAAAAAAAAAAAAAAAAAAAAAAAAAAAAAAAAAAAAAAAAAAAAAAAAAAAAAAAAAAAAAAAAAAAAAAAAAAAAAAAAAAAAAAAAAAAAAAAAAAAAAAAAAAAAAAAAAAAAAAAAAAAAAAAAAAAAAAAAAAAAAAAAAAAAAAAAAAAAAAAAAAAAAAAAAAAAAAAAAAAAAAAAAAAAAAAAAAAAAAAAAAAAAAAAAAAAAAAAAAAAAAAAAAAAAAAAAAAAAAAAAAAAAAAAAAAAAAAAAAAAAAAAAAAAAAAAAAAAAAAAAAAAAAAAAAAAAAAAAAAAAAAAAAAAAAAAAAAAAAAAAAAAAAAAAAAAAAAAAAAAAAAAAAAAAAAAAAAAAAAAAAAAAAAAAAAAAAAAAAAAAAAAAAAAAAAAAAAAAAAAAAAAAAAAAAAAAAAAAAAAAAAAAAAAAAAAAAAAAAAAAAAAAAAAAAAAAAAAAAAAAAAAAAAAAAAAAAAAAAAAAAAAAAAAAAAAAAAAAAAAAAAAAAAAAAAAAAAAAAAAAAAAAAAAAAAAAAAAAAAAAAAAAAAAAAAAAAAAAAAAAAAAAAAAAAAAAAAAAAAAAAAAAAAAAAAAAAAAAAAAAAAAAAAAAAAAAAAAAAAAAAAAAAAAAAAAAAAAAAAAAAAAAAAAAAAAAAAAAAAAAAAAAAAAAAAAAAAAAAAAAAAAAAAAAAAAAAAAAAAAAAAAAAAAAAAAAAAAAAAAAAAAAAAAAAAAAAAAAAAAAAAAAAAAAAAAAAAAAAAAAAAAAAAAAAAAAAAAAAAAAAAAAAAAAAAAAAAAAAAAAAAAAAAAAAAAAAAAAAAAAAAAAAAAAAAAAAAAAAAAAAAAAAAAAAAAAAAAAAAAAAAAAAAAAAAAAAAAAAAAAAAAAAAAAAAAAAAAAAAAAAAAAAAAAAAAAAAAAAAAAAAAAAAAAAAAAAAAAAAAAAAAAAAAAAAAAAAAAAAAAAAAAAAAAAAAAAAAAAAAAAAAAAAAAAAAAAAAAAAAAAAAAAAAAAAAAAAAAAAAAAAAAAAAAAAAAAAAAAAAAAAAAAAAAAAAAAAAAAAAAAAAAAAAAAAAAAAAAAAAAAAAAAAAAAAAAAAAAAAAAAAAAAAAAAAAAAAAAAAAAAAAAAAAAAAAAAAAAAAAAAAAAAAAAAAAAAAAAAAAAAAAAAAAAAAAAAAAAAAAAAAAAAAAAAAAAAAAAAAAAAAAAAAAAAAAAAAAAAAAAAAAAAAAAAAAAAAAAAAAAAAAAAAAAAAAAAAAAAAAAAAAAAAAAAAAAAAAAAAAAAAAAAAAAAAAAAAAAAAAAAAAAAAAAAAAAAAAAAAAAATTCATTGAGGCTTGAAGCCGGAGATCCGGGGAGAAGTTCAAGCACGACAACGTACACGCTTATGGCAGCCATCTCTTTCGCACGACATCAAGAGGAGCGTTTTGAACCATGAAGCTCAGAGGACTAGGATCGCTTCTCAACCTACAATGCAGAAGCTCTCAGCCCACCCTACTATCAACCGAGTCCCTGCACCAAAAATGATGACAAGAGAAGAGCTTCAGGAGCGATCTTCGGAGGAGTTATGTTGGCACCGCGATGAGCCGTGGAGCCGCGAGCATCGCTGTAGAAAAGGGAGGCTTCTTATGATTGAACCAGTAGAAGAAGAGGTCATTGAACATCCAGAAGAGAGCTTGAACATAATGAAGAAGATGTAGAAGAAGAGCCACAACCAACCGACGTTACGGTACACACATTAGCCGGCTACTCCAACCCACAAATGATGAAAGTTGGAGGCCTTCGCAAACAACAACCGATCACTGTTCTCATCGACACGGGAAGTACTAATAACTTCCTAAACAGTAAGGTTGCTGCTCGGATGGCACTACATATAGAAGGTTGTAGCAAGTTCGATGTAAAGGTTGCTGACGGCAGAATCCTAAAGTGCGACCAAAGATGCCCGCAGGTGAAACTATTGCTGCAAGACCAAGAAATTATGACCAATTTCTTCCTCCTCCCTCTTGATGATCATGAGGCCATGCTCAGAATTGAATGGTTGATGACATTAGGTGATGTTTCCTGGAATCTTATGAAACTAATTTTGAGATTTTACAGCAAAGAGAAACAGGTGATTCTACACGGGAAACGTGGGGGCGACGTAATGATGATTTGCACACAACAAATGGAGAAGGTTTTGCATAAAGCATGCAGCGGCTTTTTGGTACAACTTGAGCAGCAAACTAAGGGAGAGCCAATAGAATTTGAAGATCCAAATCTACTTCCTTTGCTTGCTGAATTTTCAGATATATTTGACGAACCGCGCAACCTACCTCTTGCCCATCGACATGATCATTGTATACCGATTCTTCTGGGCAAATCTCCTGCAAATATTTGGCTATATCAACATTCATATCTGCAGAAGGATGAAATAGAAAGGATTATAAAAGAGATTCTCAAAACAGGAGTTATTCGACCAAGTTGCAGCCCCTACTCTTCATCAATGCTCTTCGTACGAAAGAAGGACGAAATATGGCGAATGTGCGTTGATTACCGAACCCTCAACGGAATAACCGTCAAGAATAAATATCCTATTCCAATAGCAGATGAATTGCTAAATGAAAGGGAGCACAAATCTTCACAAAGCTGGACCTTCGATCCGGGTATCATTAAATATGAGGGTGCAAAGAAGATATACCGAAAACTACCTTTTGAACACACAACGACCACTATAAATTTTTGCTTTCTTCACCAGAAGGTGGAATATCTTGGGCATATCATATCAGAGGAATGTGTGATAGTGGACCCCTCTAAAATTGGAGCAATGCAAAACTGGCTGACCTCGAGGAACATAAAATTGCTACGTGGGTTTCTCAGTTTAATAGACTACAATCGCAAGTTCATGAAAAACTATGGAAAGATCAGTGCACCACTTATTCCCTTACTGAAAAAAGATATCTTCCAATGGATGGACAAAACCTCCGCTGCCTTCGACAAACTTATGGCAGCCATGAAGACGACGCCGGTGCTAGCACTACCAAAATTCAATCGATCCTTCATTATTGAGGTCGATGCATTTGGAATCGGAATTGGAGCCATTCTCATGCAAGATTGTCGACTACTCACATACACTAGCAAGGCATTATCTCCCTTCCATCAAAATATATCAACATATGACAAGGAGATGCTTGCCATTGTGCGCGCAGCAACAAGGTGGAGACCCTACTTGATCGGTCGACGATTTCAAATTAAAACTAACCATAAAAGCCTCAAGTACTTTTTGGAGCAAAAGATATCATCCCCTGAGCATCAAAAATGGGTAACAAAACTTCTTGGATTTGATTATGAAATAACTTACAAAACAAAAAGGGGAAAGAGATGTTGTGCAGATGCGCTTTCACAACACCTGAGTAAGCTGATTTTCGATCGTTTCCTTCGACTAGCAACTTCCTTGAGGATATTAAGGGAATGGCAAGAAGGTCTAGAGACTAGTAAGATTATAAAAAAATTGGAGGAGCACTAAACTCCGTGGCACATTACATTGGGACTCAAAAGAATTACTGATTATGAAATAACTTACAAAAAGGGGAAAGAGAATGTTGTTGCAGATGCGCTTTCACACTACCTGAGTAAGCTGAATTTTCGATCGTTTCACTTTCGACTAGCAACTTCCTTGAGGATATTAAGATGGAATGGCAAGAAGGTCTAGAGACTAGTAAGATTATAAAAAAATTGGAGGAAGCACTAAACTCCGTGGCACATTACAATTGGGACTCAAAGAATTACACTATAAAGGACGCATTGTGCTTATGACAAATTCTACTTACATCTTCACGAGCAGATTTTGGACAAAGTTATTCCATATGCAGGGTACTAAATTGAAAAGGAGTATGCAATATCACCCACAAATTGACAGCCAGACGAAAGTTATAAATAGGTACTTGGAGACAGCCCAAAGCCACCCACCAAATATGACTACTCAAGGAGAACTCCAGACCCAGCCAAGTGTCATTATTGATCAACGGATTGTGACTCGACGACGACGACCCACTACTGAAGTGCTAAAACAGTGGGTGAACCTACCAACAAAAGATGCCACTTGGGAGAACTATGACAACTTGAAGATCAAATTCCCAAAATTCATGAATCGTCAGCCTCGAGGACAAGGCTGATTTGAAGAGGGCGGGTCTGTTAGGACTCTAGCTAGGAGAGTCCTAATTGATAGGGGCAATCATGTAAAACCTACCTAAGCCGACCCTTATTAAAGAGGTGAAGAGGCCGGCTAGGGTTTGAAGGTTATTTCTTAAAGAAGAATTAGAAGTTGTAAAGGAATAGGAGTCTTGAGTAGAAGTCTTAATTGAGTAAGAGTCTTGAGTAGGAGTCCTATTAGGAGTTAGGGTTTAGACACCCTATAAATAGTCATGTATTCATCCTCTTTTGATAAGCAATAGATGAATCTTTTCTGTAGCCTTTGAGCAGCAACTTGGAGGAAGGAACCCCTATAGAGTTCCAAAAGGCCGATCCCCTAAAGAGATCAACCCAAAGCTTAGAATCTGCTAGGGTTCTACCATAATACCGCTGAAGTGTACTAGGAAAGGATTTTTCTCCATGGCCTCCTTGGGTATAACCTTTTCATCAACGCAGTAAGTCGTGGCTCCTGTGTCTAGTATAGCATTGACTTTGAATGTAGATGCTCCAGGTATTTCTAGTTGTACCTTTAGATTGAAGAGCATATTCTTTGTTTTCCTGGATTCGTTTGCTTCAGTTGTGAGGATGGTTTGAGTTTCTTCTGCTAGTAATACATATGTTTCCTCCTCTTCTTCCTCTTCCTTGAGTGCTTGTATTTCTTTCAGGAGGTCGGCCTTTTCCATCTTGAGACGATCTAGTTCCATGCTCTCCCCTTCCAAGTTGGAGTATTTTTGTTTCCAGTCTTCGACTTCCTTCCTGAGCTGGGAGTTTTCTTGGGCCAGGCTTATGAGTAGCTGTTGTGCTTCCTCAAATTCTTTGGCCCTTTCCTTTTCCAGATTTAATGCTCCTTGTAGCTTCTTTATTTCTGCTTCGCAATAGTTAATATAATCTTGCTGTTGTTGAAGCAATGGTTTAGGTTCATACCTGGCAGGTTCCTCTTGTGCTACAGGGGTTCTTTTGTCAAAGTAATATATGCTGCACATGGCACAAGATGTTAGCCTGCAGAGTGGGCAGTGTCTTCGGTGTCTCTTTTGTGAGATTCTTTTGCAGCATATGCATTTTTCTAGTCCTGCAGATAGTTCCCCATTTATGCAGTAACCTTCTACAACCTTCCAATCTTTGGGAGACACTAGGTACCATTAGCAATGAACTCGGAAACCTTCCAATCTTTGGGAGCCCCAAGGTTTTTCGTATTCTATCATGATATAATTGAAATATACTTTTCCCATTCACCCAAGGATCGTACCACATATTAATATTAGTTCCAGTAGTGATTGCGTAAGAAATGTATTTGATTAGCCAATTCCTTGCCTTTAAAATTCCTTTCCAAGCTACAAAGTGGTATGTTCTTGTTGAAATTTCCCAAATCGATTCCTTTGAAAGATACCTAGCAGAAACCCATTGTGACCATAAGGAACATTTGTTTTGCAAAAGGTCCCACAATTGCTTTACCAAACATGCTTTATTCCAATCTCTAGTATTTCTCAAGTTCAGCCCCCCCCCCCTTCATCTTTCGATTTGCAGATACTGTCCCAATTTATCATATGTGTTATCTTATCATTTGTGTCATTCCAAAAGAAGTTTATTAATAACAGTTCAATATCTTGGAGAAGTCCAATAGGCAGAAGAAATGCATTAGACCAATATATAAAGTAAGAGTAGAACACCGAACGGATGAGTTCAAGTCGTCCTGCTTTAGAAAGAAGCCTATTTTTTCAGGAGGAAATTCTGATCTTTATTTTTTGCAGAACAGGCTAACAGTGGATTTTCTGAATGCCAGTGGATATGAGTGGGAGACCCAGATATCTAACTGGCAGATTTCCCTCACTAACCCCTAGGGTATGTGCAATAACGTTTTTGTCCTCAATGCAAGGGCTCATGTAGACTTTACTTTTCACATGATTTAACTGAAGGCTAGAAACTATACCAAAATCATTCAGAATAGTCGCCAGGTTTCTTATTTAAGTTGAATCATTATGAAGAAAGATAAGAAGATCATCAGCAAAGATTATATGTGATATATGAATAGGGCCAGTATGGGGTACCTTAATACTACCATCAGAGACCGCATATTTCAACATATAGCTAAGTCCTTCCATTGCAATAGTAAAGAGATATGGAGAGAGTGGATCGCCTTAGCGGAGATCGCATTCTTGCTCCCAAAAAAATCAATAGGTGAGCCGTTGAAGAGTATTGAAAACTTTGGAATTTCTAAGCAACATTGGATCCAATTAACCCATTGCTAAGGTAAGTTCATACTAAGGAGCATCTTATAGAAAAAGTTCCTTTTTTTTTTATAAGTAAAAGTAAATTGATTTTGTGTAAAGTTTCTACAAATAGCTTTGTCTATACAAGTTATAGACGAAGCTAGGTAACTCGTAGAGTACTCATGCGGAAGTTATGACTACACATGTTGTAGACTATAACTCTTAACTATGGCCAACAAATAAAATGTAAAGTCCAGATATGCCAAGATTTCCTGTGGGTACAGCTTTTAACATCATGCCCAAAATCTTTGGCTAATAGCAAAATTGAATTTGATAAAAATATCTTTTTCTCTTCGTGTAAAGTGCTCCATTTTGAGATCGTTCTCCATACATGATATTGAGTCTCTAATAATCTCTGTCAAGAGCTGAGCATTGTTTGTGTGTTGATACTCAAAGATTCTGTTACATCTTTCCTTCGACATCCACCAAATAGCGCATCTGAATATAACCTTTGTCAATTTTGTAAGAGACCCTTTTCTTGAAAAACATTGCATGAGGTCACCTAATTCTTGATGCAAGTTTGGTTGCGGCATTCTATTGAGTTTGAATCGCTGAAGAATCTCCTTCAATATCCATTTAGTATAGTCATAAGCAAAAAAGAGATGATCAATAGTTTCTTCTTGTTGCATGCAAAGGGAGCATCGGTTAACATGATGGATACCTCTTCTTTTCATATTATCTATTGTAGGTAGTTTATTCAGATGGGCCTGCCATGTACATAAGGAATGTCTCTGTGATACCAGTTGATCCCATGTCTAACTTCTTGGGAGCCACTTGTTATTTCTTTATCTAATTTGATTCCATGCAGATGTGACACTAAATTTGCCATTATCATGAAGCCAAATAAATACATCTGAAGAGTTGTTCCTGATTGAAATAGCCGTGATAGTCGGTTAAAGTGATAATATTTCAGGAGAAATAGGAGTAGGGAGACACCAGGTACCATTAGTAATGAACTCCGAAACCTTCCAATCTTTGGGAGCCCCAAGGTCTTTTCGTATTCTGTCACCAAATAATTGAAATATACTTTTCCCTTTCACCCAAGGATCGTACCACATATTAGTTTTAGTTCAAGTAGAGATTACATAAGAAATGTGTTTGATTAGCCAATTCCTTGCCTTTAAAATTCCTTTTCAAGCTGCAGAGTGGTATGTTCTTGTTAAAATTTCCCAAATTGATTCCTTTGAAAGATACCTAGCAGAAACCCATTGTGACCATAAGGAACATTTGTTTTGCAAAAGGTCCCACAATTGCTTTACCAAACATGCTTTATTCCAATCTCTAGTATTTCTCAGGTTCAGCCCCCCTTCATCTTTCGATTTGTAGATGCTGTCTCAATTTATCATATGCATTATCTTATCATTTGTGCCATTCCAGAAGAAGTTTATTAATAACCGTTTAATATCTTGGAAAAGTCTAACAGGCAGAAGAAATGCATTTGACCAATATATAGAGTAAGATTACAACACCAAACGGATGGGTTCAAGTTGTCCTGCTTTTGAAAAAAGCCTATTTTTCCAGGAGGAATTTCTGTTCTTTATTTTTTGTAGGATAGGCTAACAGTGGGTTTTGTAATTACCAGTGGATATGAGTGGGAGACCCAGATATGTAACTGCCAGATTTCCCTCACTAACCCCTAGGGTATGTGCAATAACGTTTTTGTCCTCAATGCATGGGCTCATGTAGACTTTAGTTTTCGCATGATTTAATTGAAGGCTAGAAACTATACCAAAATCATTCAGAATAGTAGCCAGGTTTCTTACTGAAGTTGAATCATTCTGAAGAAAGAAAGATAAGAAGATCATCTGTAAAGATTATATGTGATAGAATAGGGCCAGCATGGGGTAACTTAATACTGCCATCAGAGACCACATATTCCAACATACAGCTAAGTCCTTCCATTGCAATAGTAAAGAGATATGGAGAGAGTGGATTGTCTTGTCGGATGCCATTCTTGCTCTCAAAAAAACCAATAGATGAGCCGTTGAAGAGTATTGAAAACTTTAGAGTTTCTAAGCAACATTGGATCTAATTAACCCATTGTTGAGGGAAGTTCATACCGAGGAGCATCTTATAGATAAAGTTCCTGTTAACTGAGTCAAAGGCTTTTCGTAGATCAGCTTTAAAACAGATTTTTGTCCCTCTTGCTTTTGAGTGCAGATCCTTGACCAAGTCATTAGCCAGCAGAAGATTATGATATTGTTAGAACCCTTGTAGATTCTAAGCTTGGGATTGATCTCTTTATGGGATCGGCCTCCTGGAACTCTATAGGGGTTCCTTCCTCCAAGTTGCTGCTCAAAGGCTGCAGAAAAGATTCATCTATTGCTTACGAAAACAGGAGGAATACATGGCTATTTATAGGGTTTCTAAACCCTAACTCCTAATAGGACTCCTACTCAAGACTCCTACTTCTAACCAACTCCTAGTTCTTCTCTAAGAAATAACCACCACACCTTAGCTGGCCTCTTTACCTGTTTATTAGGGGTCGGCTTAGGTAGGTTTTACATGAATGTCCCTCTCAATTAGGACTCTCTTAGCTAGAGTCCTAACAGACTCACCCTCTTCAAATCAGTCTTGCCCTCAAGGCTGAGATTCCATGAACTCAGGGAACCGGGTCTTCAGCTCATCATATGGTTCTCATGTGGCATCTTCAAGCTGTAAATTATTCCAATGCGCTAGTACTTCAATAGAGGGACGTGGGTGACGCATCACAATCCTGCGATTGAGGATGACTTGTGGTTAGGCTTGAATAACTCCATCCTCAGTGGTGTTGGGCAGTTGGATTTAAGGTGACTCGTGTTCTCCCAACTTGGGCTTCAGGCATGACACGTGGAAGACAGGGTGAACTTTGGCATCCCTAAGCAATTTAAGTCTGTACGCCACGACTCCAATACGCTCTGTGATCTGATAGGGCCCACAAAAACATGGGGATAGCTTCATGGAGTCTCGAGTTTTGATGGAGAGTTGCTTGTATGGCTATAGGCGAAGATAAACCCACTCTCCTACTGAAAATTCTCTTTCGCTTCGTCGTGTGTCGGCTTGCTGCTTCATTTTGGCTTGAGCGGTAGAGAGATTATCCTTTAATAGCTATAGGAGTTTGTCCCTATCAATCAATTCTTGGTCAACCTGATCTACCTTGGCCGAGCCAATTACATACTTTGGAATCACAGGGGTTGGCCGACCATACAATGCTTCATAAGGGGTACATTTTGTAGATAAATGATATGTAGTATTATACCACCATTCGGCCCAGGGAAGCTATTTCGCCCACTCTTTTGGTCGATCACTGGTGTAACACCGAAGGTACATCTTTAAACACCTGTTTACCACTTCTATTTGGCCGTCAGTTTGTGGATGATATGCTGTGCTCATCTTGAGTTTGGTGCCTTGTAACTGAAATAACTCGGTCCAAAATTTACTAGTAAAGATCTTGTCACGATCACTTACAATAGAGACCTTGGCATCCCATGCAGTTTAACAATATTTTCTATGAAAATCTAGGCAATACTAGCAGTAGTGTAGGGATTTCTCACAGCACAAAAATAAGAATATTTCGTAAGTCGATTAACCGCCACGAGAATTGTGCTTTTACCTTTGAAAGGTGGCAGCCCTTCGATGAAGTCCATTGATATGTCAGTCCACACTGAGTCCGGTATGGGTAGTGGTTGTAGCTTCCCTGGATTTGCCACTATTTCACCCTTGTGCTGTTGGCATACATCACATTGTGCCACATATTCAGTAATAATGTTTTTCATCCCTCTCCAATAAAAAATTAGCTTCACTCTTTTGTAGGTTCTCAGAAATCCGGAGTGCCCTGCAAAAGGTGTGGAGTGCATTTCATGCAGGATAATTGTGATGCAAGGGGAGTCAGGTATAAGCACAATGCGACCTTTGTAGCGTAGATCCCTCGAATCCCAAGTGTAGTGGGCTATTGCATTTGGATCGTCCTCCAATTTTTTTATGGTGTTGCTAATCTCTGGATCCTTCTTCCATTCTTCCCTAATGTCTTCAAGGAGGCTGGTGGTAGGAAGGGAGATGGCTAAAACCTTAGCTTGCTCAGGTAGTCATGAGAGTGCATATGCAATAACGTTTTCTTTCCCCTTTTTATAAATAATTTCATAATCGAATCCAAGAAGTTTGATTGTCCATTTTTGCTGCTCAGGGGATGATATCTTTTGCTCCAAAAAGTATTTGAGACTTCTATGGTCGGTTTTAATTTGAAATCGCTGGCCAATCAGGTAGGGTCTCCACCTCGTTACTGTGTGCATAATGGCTAGCATCTCCTTATCATATACTGACATATTTTGATGGGAGGGAGACAATGCCTTGCTAGTGTATGTGAGTGGTCGACCATCTTGCATGAGAACGACTCCAATTCCGACTCCAGATGCGTCGGCCTCAATGATGAAGGGTCGGCTGAAATCTGGTAGTGCTAGCACCGGCGTCATTGTCATGGCTGCCTTAAGTTTGTCGAAGGCAGCGGAGGCTTTGTCCGACCATTGGAAGGCATCTTTTTTCAGTAGAGATGTGAGGGGCACGCTGATCTTCTCATAGTCCTTAACAAATTTTTGGTAGTAGCCCGTTAGTCCAAGAAACCCACGCAGTAATTTCACGTTTGTAGGTTTCGGCCAACCTTGCATTGCCTCAATTTTTGTTGGGTCTACCGCCACCCCTTCTTTTGATATTATGTGCCCAAGGTACTCTACTTTTTGCTTGAGAAAGTTGCACTTTGGTTGCTTAACAAAAAGAGTATTCTCCCGAAGGATCGTCAAAACAATCCGTAAATGCTGAAAGTGACTCTCAAGAGAAGGGCTATAAATAAGAATATCATCGAAAAATACCAACACAAATTTGCGAAGAAAGCTCCGAAATATATCGTTCATGAGACTTTGAAAGGTTGAAGGAGCATTAGTGAGTCCAAAAGGCATTACCAAGAATTCATAATGGCCATCATGTGTGCGGAATGCAGTTTTTGGAATGTCGTCTTCACATACTCGAATTTGGTGGTAACCGAATCGGAGGTCTAACTTCGTGAATACTCGAGCTCCTTTTAATTCATCATCATCCACCACTGGTATTGGGTACTTATCCTTGACAGTGATGTCATTTAAAGCTCGGTAGTCAATGCACATCTGCCAAGTTCCGTTCTTCTTGCATACAAGTAGCACCGGTGAGGAATAGGGGCTACAACTTGGCCGAATCACTCCTGTTTCAAGCATCTCCTTTACAATCTTTTCAATTTCATCCTTCTGGAGGTGAGGATATCGGTACGGTCGAGTGTTCGCTGGTGGCTTGCCCAGAAGGATTGGAATCCGATGGTCATGTTGCCGAGAAGGAGGAAGACCGCGTAGTTCAGCAAAAATGTCAGCAAATTCAGCAAGCAATTGGGCAAGATTTTGATCTTCAATTTCTATTTTCTTCTCTTCTGGTTGATGCTGGAGATGCATCAAAAAGCCACCATTTACCTTGTGCAAAACTTTCTCCATTCGTTGGGTTGAAACGGTGGTTACGTTGCTTCCGCGCTTCCCGTGTAGGATGATATGTTTGCCTTTGCAATAGAATTTCATAATTAATTTGGAAAAGTTCCAAGAGACATCACCTAGCATAGTCAGCCATTCTATGCCAAGCACGGCCTCATAGTCATCAATTGGTAGGAGGAAGAAGTCGGTCATAATTTCTTGGTCTTGCAGCAATAGTTTCACCTGCGGGCATCTTTGGTCGCACTTTAGGATTCTTCCGTCGGCAACCTTTACATCGAACTTGCTACAACCTTCTATATATAGTGTCATCCGAGTAGCAACCTTACTATTTAGGAAGTTATTAGTGCTGCCTGTGTCGATGAGAACAGTGATCGGTTGTTGTTTGAGAAGGCCTCCAACTTTCATTGTTTGCGGGTTGGAGTAGCCGGCTAATGCGTGTACCGTAACATCAATTGGTTGTGACTCTTCTTCCACATCTTCTTCTTTATATTCAAGGCTCTCTTCTGGATGTTCAATGACCTCTTCTTCTACTGGTTCAATCATAAGAAGTCTTCCTTTTCTACAGCGATGCTCGCGGCTCCACGGCTCGTCGCAATGCCAACATAACCCCTTCGCAGATCACTCCCGAAGCTCTTCTCTTGTCAACCTTTTTGGTGCAGGTGCTCGATTAATAATAGAGGGGGCTGAGGGCTTTAGTATTGTAGGTCGAGGAGCGATCCTAGTCCTCCGGACTTCATGGTTCAATCGCTCATCTTGAAGTCGTGCGAAAGAGATGGCTGCCATAAGCGTGTATGGTTGTCACGCTTTTACTTCCCCCCAGGTCTCCGGCTTCAAGCCCTCAATGAAGGTCCCTAATAGCTGTTTTTCGGACCAATCACGAATTTGATTAGATAATCTTTCAAACCTAGTTTGGTACTCCTGAATGGTGGAGGTTTGTCGGATCTTTGCTAGTTATCCATCAATGTTCTCGTAATCGGTTGGTCCGAAGTGGATTAGCAGTCCTTCTTTAAATTATCGCCATGAGAGTACTCCATGAGTGTGTTCAAACCAGCAAACCACTGTATAGCATCCCCTTCAAAATGTATAGCTGCAATTTCCACCATAGATGCGTCCACGATTTTGTGGTATCGAAAATATCGCTCCACACGCGAGATCCAACCAATCGAGTCTCCTTCTTCCCATCTAGGGAAGTCCACCCTCATACTGATTGATAGTTAGATGATCTGAGGTATGTACATTAGAAGATTGATCAAACATAATGGAGCATCATACCTAAGAAAGTGATCAGGTAAACTATTTCACCATGTCTTGATTATCAGACCCCCCCTCTAGCAAGTCTAGCCCTTATTTTTTGTTAGCACAAAAAAACCTTGATTAATCCAGGAGAGTCAAATTCCCAATTATTTCATATCAGGTCACCTGCGCACTATTATGTAATCATTAAACTTGAAGCTGACTTTTCTGAAAGCTGTCTACCCCCCACTTTTTTTCATTGTTACCGAACAGTATTAAAGTCCCAAGAAAATCCAGGACATTAAGCAGCCCTATCAATGTTAGTTAGATCAGACCAAGTGTATTTCTGTTCTTTCTTGCATACTGTTTGAAAAGCTAATACCATGCAATTGAATTGACAGCCGTCTTTTTCCCTATCTAGATGGATGAATTGATCATAGGGCCGAAATAAACCAAGCATTAATAGTGTTAGGATGTCATAAGACCATATTCTAACATAAAGTTTCATTTGAGTCTTTTGTAAACAATTCTGCGTCCTGCCATATTAATTTCTTTTGCGCTGAACGCGCGAATTGTTCCAATTTTCGTTTCTAGCTGATACTAACATCGACTGCGATGATGCTCTATTCCGGGGGCTTGCTTGATCCGGTTTCAAGGTTTGTTACAATTTGCAAGTAACCTGCTTCACTGGCAGGAACGGTGTAGGAATAGTGAAGCTGCTATTGTTTTGCGCTCGGTATAGATTGAGGAGCTTCTTGATTATTGGGATTTTGGATTCTTTTTGGTGTGTTTGGTTGCAAGATAGGTTTCCCTTGCTCTTTCCCTCACTGTGCGAATAGGCCTACTACACTTTCAAACGCCCAGACTAGCACCAGTGGAAGGGATATCCGGAGCCAGTGTGTTTTCAATCCTACATAGCAAGATAGAGGGGATGCTACGGAGTTCTTAGAAAGCATGTGAGGAAAGTCTTCGAGATCAATTTCTTATATCATATAGGAATTGAAACCCATCCCCTGTTACTGAAATATAAATTAGGCTTGCCGTAATCTGATAAGAAGTATAGTGACCACTCCTGAGGTGGGCACGGGAGGAAAGAGAATCCCCCTGTTTTCAAGATCCGCAGCTGGGCATTTTGGGGAGTTTTTAATCCTTTTCATCCTAGTGGTGACTGGCGTAGTTTGGCGAGCAATAGATGAATCTCATCTACCTTGGGAGCTATCGGTAGTATAAGTGGTTTCGTTCCTATAACGAGACAGGTGAAATTCAGGGCTGTAGGAATTGACTACTCAGTTTCTCGAGTTTTGATATTGGTGAGCTTGATCTGACTGAACTGCTTCCCTGTCTTTGAAAAGTCCATCTCTTTCGGCTTGGTGCGATTGGTTAGTAGAACACGCTCTCACCCTTGATGTGATTTCTTAGGGCTTAGTGGTCGACCCAAACTGAGTTCGTTAACCGAGAGTAAGAATCTATCCTCCATTCACGCCTCGAAGGCTTCAAATTTAGCATTGATTGCCTCCTTAGATGCCATACCATATGCCTCCAAACCTGTAATATTAAGATCTCTCTTTTGTTGTCGGGTTAAAGACATGTATAGGTTGAGAGAAGTGATGGTCGTAAGGGTTGGTGGATTGGTGGGTGTAGGCTGCGATTTAGGCTTGTTTTGGGTGCAGTTTGAGGGTGTGATTTGGTGGAGTTTTAGGGCCGTGGATAAAAGTTTTAAGTCTATGGTAGATGGCTGTTGCAATTCACGAGGAGATCAAAGATGATCTGCGGTGGTGGAGATGATGGCAGGATTTGGTGATGATCTTTTAAGCAATTGTGAGAATTGCTTTGGGTGGCTGTGGAGGGATGATGGATGGCTGTGGAAGGGCAGCGAGACGCCAAAAATGCTGCTCTGATACCAAGTGTTAGAACCCTTGTAGATTCTAAGCTTGGGGTTGATCTCTTTAGGGGATCGGCCTCCTAGAACTCTACAGGGGTTCCTTCCTCCAAGTTGCTGCTCAAAGGCTGCAGAAAATATTCATCTATTGTTGATGAAAAGATGAGGAATATATGGCTATTTATAGGGTTTCTAAACCCTAACTCCTAATAGGACTTCTACTCAAGACTCCTACTTCTAACTAACTCCTAATAGGACTCCTACTCAAGACTCCTACTTCTAACCAACTCCTAGTTCTTCTCTAAGAAATAACCACCATACCTTAGTTGGCCTCTTTACCTCTTTATTAGGGGTCGGCTTAGGTAGGTTTTATATGAATGTCCCTCTCAATTAGGACTCTCCTAGCTAGAGTCCTAACAGATGTATACTTCTCCCTTTGATGAAAGCAGCCTGATTTGGACTAATTATCTTGTGTATTATCTTTTGCAATCTATCTGCTAACACTTTGGAGATGATCTTGTAAATAAAGTTACATAAAGATATGGGTCGATAGTTCTCTAGTGAATCAGCCCCTGCATTCTTAGGAATTAAAGAAATAAAAATGCAATTCATCTCTCTAAGAATATGACCTGAAGAGAAAAAAGTGTTGGCAAGCTTGAATCACATCATTACCAATAATAGACCATGTAATTTGGTAAAATTCAGTAGGAAATTCGTCTGGACCAGGGCTTTTGTGCTTTGGTGACTTAAAGACAACTGTTACTATTTCGTCATATGTAATTAAGGCATTGAGGATAGAAATGGCACCCGAATCAAGCTTTCTAGTTGGCTCCACATGAATATTATTAGGTTGCCCCGCTTGGTTGAGTAAGGAATAAAAAAATTTCTCAGTGTATGCTTTAACCTCATCTAAATTCTCAATAAGATTGTTATCTTTGTCTCTATATTTTCTGATGAGGTTAACGGCTCTTCGAGTAACAATGGAAGCATAAAAAATCTTAGTATTGAAATCCCCTAAAGTAAGCCAATGCTGTCGAGACTTCTGTTTTGCAAAACTTTCCTCCTACTTTAAGGCTTGCATGAAGTTATTTCTAGCTTCTGTCTCTTTGTCGATAAGATTCTCATCATGGGGCTGAAGTTGCAACTCATATTGTATTGCTATTAGTTCCTTTCTGCAAAATTAAACTCGGGTGGTAATATTGCCAAAGGTATTTGTATTCCACTCCTTAAGTGTTGCTTTGTAGGTTTTGAGTTTTTGACATAAGATGTAAGGGGAGGATCCTTGCACATTAACATTCCAAGCTGATCTGATAACATCAAGGAACTGAGGATGAGTACTCCACATGTTAAAGAATCTAAATGGTTTCTTGTCTTTTGGTGTTGCTTTATCTGAGTGTATGTACATTAAAGAATGATCAGAAAATAATGGAGCATCATACCTAAGAAGTGAATCATGGTAAACTATTAACCATTCTTGATTAATCAGACCTCTATCAAGTCTAGCCATTATTTTTTGTTAGCAGCACCTTGATTAATCCAGGAGAGTCAATTACCCATAGATTTCATATCAGTCAATGCAGCACTATCTATGTAATCATTAAAACTTTGAAGCTGACTTTCTGAAAGCTGTCTACCCCCCACTTTTTCATTTGTGTACCGAACAGTATTAAAGTCACCAAGAACAATCCAAGGTACATTAAGACAGCCATATGCAATGTTAGTTAGATCAGACCACAGTGTATTTCTTTCTTGCATACTGTTTGAAGCATATATACCAGTGAAATTGAATTGACAGCCATTCTTTTTGTCCTCTATCTTAAGATGGATGAATTGATCAGTAGCAGAAATAAACCAAGCATTAATAGTGTTAGGATGTCATAAGACCCATATTCTACCAAAAGTTTCATTTGAGTCATTGGTAAACAATTCTGCGTCCGGCCATATTAAATTCTTTTGAGCTTGAACGCGCGATTGTTCAATTTTCGTTTCTACTAGAATAACAATATATACTGCGATGAATTGCTCTATTCCGGGGGCTTGCTTGATCCGGTTCAAGGTTTATTACAATTTGCAATACCTGCTTCACTGGCAGGAACGAGTGTAGGAATAGTGAAGTCTGCTATTGTTTGCCTCGGTATAGAATTGAGGAGCTTCATTGATTATATGGGAATTTGGATTCTTTTTTGGTGTGTTTGGTGCAAGAATAGTGGATTTCTCTCTTTCTCACTGGCGAATAGGCCTACTACACTTTCAGAACTCCCATACTAGGCACCAGTGGAAGGGATATCCGGAGCAAGTAGTGTTTCATCCTACTATACAAGAGAGGGATCTACGGAGTTCTTAGAAGCAGTGTGAGGAAAGTCTTCGAGATCACTTCTTATATAATAATAGGAATTGAAACCCATCCCCTGTTACTGAAATATAGAATTAGGCTTGACCGTAACTCTGATAAGAAGTATAGTGACCACTACTGAGGTGGGCAAGGGAGGAAAGAGAATCCCCTGTTTCAAGATCCGAAGCTGGGTATGTTTGAGTTGAATCCTTTTCATCCTATAGTGGTGACGGCGTAGTTGCGAGCATATACGATGGAATCTCATCTACCTATGGGAGCTATAGTAGTATAAGTTGTTATTCTCATACGAAGACAGGTGAATTCAGGGCGGTAGGAAGTGAACTACTCAGTTTCTCGAGTTTTGATGATTTGGTGAACTGATCTGACTGAACTGCTTCCCTTTCTTTGGAATCTGATTTTGATTCTTTACCTGGTAGCTGACCTCTTACCTGCACCTTAACCCTACTTTCTCACTTTAGAGTTTCTTTCTTATAGTTATTTGAGTGGAATGATTATACTGACTTGTTTCATTCAATTGACTAGCGGCCCTTAAGAGATTCCCGTGACTCAGTAAAGCCTTATAGTATCCTGCGTGCAACTCTCAATCAAGTGTTTCAGCTAAATCTAGGCTATCCGAGCTCTTAACTTCACGCGCGCAACTCTAAATGTAGAAAGTCACTTCACCATCAAGATAAGGGCATAAAAGGAATTCTTAGGGCTTGTTTCATTCCATTTCTATATTCTCACGCACGAGTATATAATTATCAAATTTCAACTTCCTTTAAGAACTCTCTTCTTTGGGAAAAGTTCTTCACTTACTCGCTGCTATTTCTTCTTATCTTCTCTTCTTACAGTCGTCTTGCCATGTTTTTTTTCTCTTTTTTCTGCTCATGCTTCATTCAGTTCTACTTTGAATAGCTTTCTTTCGTACCCATATTCCTAGAAGGGCTCCTCTCTTCTTTAATGAAAAATCAAAGATTTTGCCTAATCCAAAGGGCTTGCCTAATTCAAAGAGCAGGGGCCATCCATAGTCTAAGGAAGAGGACCAAAAAGTGACACATCGGATCTTGCCAGGAGTCTCAGAATGGAAAGAAGGATCGATAGGCTTTTGGACGGCTTTCAAACAACTTGTGTCCGATTGAAAGAAAGGAAATTGCTGTTATTCGGACAACTTAGCTCTTGTTGGCTATTTACGAGCAGTTCATTTTTTTGAAAGGAAAAGCCGCTCTTGATTCCCTTTACTCCTTCTTTCGCAGTCGAGACAGAGATGGAATGTTCTTTGATAGGATAGGAAGTGATTGATTGACCTAAGTAAAGTAAAGCAGCACATGGGATCCTAAGGCTCGGGCGGGAATCTATTTCTTATAATGACACTTGGTCGGAAGAGAAGTAGTCAACTATTTCTTTGAGAACTCATTCAACATCTTCTTCTTTCAAGAGTGCTCTTGCTTTCTTATATAGCCACGGACAGATAAGTAGCTTCTTGAGACATAGCTGTGAGGGCGGGAAGGATGACAACTTGTATAGCAGGCAGGGGAGACAAAGAGGCATCGAATACGTGGTACCTATGATTGACATTTCGCAGTAGTGGCCCGACTGTAACATCCCTCATTTTTAAATTTTCGTATAAATTTCTAGTTGTAGTGTAAGAACTCATTTTAATTTGATAAAAGTGCCAAAGTATAAATCTGAGAATTTATTTATAAAATTTGGGGATCTGTTTAAAAAAAAAAAGACCTATATGTAAACCCTAAGGACCTAATCGTAAATATAATAATACAAGGACTAAACTATAAATACACAAAATTACAAATCCCACCATTTAAGCCTCTCTGCCTTCGTTCTCAAGGAACCAGAGAAGGCAGCTGTGTGGAAGAACAGGGAAAGAAAGAAAGAAGAAGAGAAAAAAAAAAGAGGAGAAGAAGAAGAAAAAAAATTGGGGCTTTGAGGTTTCTTATTCAAATCTTCTCATTTAAGGTCATAATTTTCAAAGGCAAGTGTTTTAACCCCATCCAACAAAATCCTAATCTCTGTTTTCTTTTCAATTCTATAAAATTTTGAAAGATTTCAGCTGAGAACCAAACATTTCTTTCGTTTTGATACAAAGCCATGAATCTATAATTTTTCGGTAATCCGACCTCCATACATTGATTGTTTTGGTCCTAACTTTTTGTACTAAAATCTGATTTAGGCAAAACCTATTCTGTTTGAAAGTGGACTCAAAGACCTTTACTTTGATACCTAGATTGAATGATTTGGAGTCGAAATGCCTGATATGACTTCTATTGCATTTAACCCTACAGATTCTACAAAATAGGGATTGTAATTTCGGACCTTATGTTACTAAATTGCTCATAACTCTCTAGTGAAAATTCTGAATTATGCAAAAATTAATTCCTTTGCGAACTAGATTCGCAATATTTGACACCTAGTTTGGAAATTTTGAAGTACGTTTGCCTTCTGAAACATCTGTTTAAATTGATGCTATCTATTCTGCAAACTAGAGATTATCAATTCTGACCTTCTGTTACTAAATTGCTCATAACTCTCTAGTGAAAATTCTGAATTATGCAAAACTTGATTCTTTGGGAACTAGATTCACATATATTTCTTTTAACACCTATTTTTAGTGAATTGGAGCATGCATGATCACTCAAATAAATCAGGAAATGTACCATTCGAATTCTGCCAGAATTGAAAACTTTGTTGAATTTTGCCTATTCGAGTCTCATTCTGCATTTCCTTATTTGATAAAGGCACACGCATATTTCTGTTGTTTCCGCATGTGCTTCCGATATATGCCAATGTCATTGTTCATGCTACCCTTTTGTACTCTGGTGTCTTGTGGGATATTGTGAACCTTTGCTAGAAATGGTAAAGGGAGTTATGCATAGAGCCCGCGATGCTCTGTCGGCCCCATTGACTTCACTCAGACGTGGGTGGATGGAGCTCCCAGACGTGGGAGACTTTTGCTTAGTGGTCATCCTGAAATGGATGAATCACATTATGTATGTGGTCCCATAGCGCCCTCTATGTTTTTGATATGATATCCAAAGCTTTGCTAATGAGTTTATATTTATGCTTTGGATAAAAATGGAATGCATGCTATCTCAAAAATAACATACAAGCTTGTATTTACTATTCGATTCACTTGTTATACTTTGGAGTGTTTCGTATGTCATTGTTATGCTATCAAACACTCTTACGCCTTTGATATACACTGAAATGCTTCAGGTGTCATTTGATATATGCCTAAATGCTTATTTTGCCAATGAAATGCTCCAATTTCCTTTCTCGTATTGTTATGTCTAACGCTTGTTTTCGAATGAGGAAACCCTTTGTGATTTTTATACCAAATGAAATGATTTCAAATGAACACTTGTATTTCTGCTTTTGTTTTCTTGATACTAAGCCTGCTTGAATTTCTCCTGCCGCCATGGATATGTTAGTCGCTTGCTGAGCTCTTTATGCTCACCCCATTGTTATATAAATTTTTCAGGGTAGCTTGTCACGCACTAAAAAAGCTAGAATTGGGTTGAAGCACTGAAAGGCTAGAAGATTTTGGACTAATCTTTGTTGGTTGATAGGTTTTTGTTGTATAGTATACTTTACTTCTGATGTAATGTTAAGGATATATTGATACTTATGTGTTGTAAAAGTTTAAAGGACTGCTCATGTTTATGGAATGATAAGCTTACGTTGTATAAGTATATGAACTCATGGTGAATAATATTTTTGTGATGGTATATATTTCTACGAATATGGATTTGTGTTGTGGTTGATGTTTAGTTGAGTTGCCTTTGGATTTTATGAATCTCTAAGTGAAGTGGAGTATGATTTATGAAACGTACAGGTTTATGAATTGTGAATATTGATTTGAAGGATTCTTAGTATCCTTCAATGTTAGATTAGATCCTGGATTGATTTGTGATGATGAATTTATAATATTATTGATTTTAGACAGGGTCACACCTCCTGAATGGATTAAATTCGGGGGGCGTGACAGAGTTGGTATCAGAGCCTGATTTGAGAATCACTAAGAATTTTTTTTGATATACTTGATGAAAAAAAAATGGAGGTTTATTGATTTTCATTTGGAGATTGATCAAAGAAAATCTTTCTTTTGATGTTTTAGGAAGCAAGGATGACGAGATCATCTGGTTCTCCTGTTGCATCTACTGCTGATCAATTGAGTGGTATCATACGGACTTTGGAGACTATGGCACAAGTGATGCAGCAACAACAACAACAACATGTCCAACAAGGAAGAAATAATGGAATAGGGACATCAAACCAGATGGGGTTGGGAATTGAACAGTTTAAGAAGCTTAGTCCTCCCAGTTTTAGTGGTGAGTCTGATTTAATGGCGGCAGAACGATGGATGATGCAGATAGAGAAAATATTTGATGTCTTAAATTACCCTGATGATCAGAAAGTTCTCTTGCTACCTTTATGTTGGAAGGAGAGGCTGAACACTGGTGGAGAATGACTAAGAGGATTTTTGAAGCCAAACATTAGCCAATAACATAGAAGGTATTCAAAGAAAAGTTTAACGATAAATATTTTCCAGACTGTATAAGAGATAAAAAAGAATTGGAGTTCTTGAATCTTATTCAGGGAAATATGACGGTTACAAGGTATGAATCTAAATTCACTGAGCTCTCTAGGTTTGCTACACATATGACTGATGATGAATCTCGAAAAGCAAAAAGGTTTGAAAGGGGATTACGGCCAGTAATAAGAAGTCGAATGTCTATTTTAAAACTACAAACATATGCGGATACGGTAGAAAGAGCTTTAAAAATTGAGATAGACATGGAGGAAATTCAAGAAATCATGGGCAAGAACAAAAAGGACAGATTTACTAGTAAAAGCAAGAGGGAAAATGAATATGAAGCTAGTAACAAGAGGATCAAGACATCTAGATTTGAGAAAGGGAAACCACTACGGAGGACTCAGTCATGTGAAAAATGTGGACGTAATCATGAAACAAGTGAATGTTTTCGGGTGACTGGAGCCTGTTTTGCCGGTGGAAAGTTAGATCATAAAGTCAGGGACTGCCCACTAAACAAGAAGAAAGAGCCACTAACCCCTAAGCCAACGACCCATGCTAGAGTATATGCTATCATAGAACAAGATTCCAGAGCCTCTAAATCAGTGGTTGAAGGTATTCTACATGTTTCTAATAGAAATGCAAAAGTTTTGTTTGATCCTGGTTCCAACTTATCTTTTGTTTCACAATATTTTGCTTATCACTTGGGCATTCAACCTAAACCACGGGATTATTTGCTACATGTAACTACTGCTGTTGGGGATTCTTTGACTACAAATCTGGTTTATCCATCTTGTTTGATTTCTATCAGAGAACATGAACTCCTTGCCGATTTGATACTCTTAGAAATCCAAGGTTTTGATATTATACTGGGTATGGATTGGTTATCTTCCTATCATGCTAGTATTGATTGCTATACAAAAATAATTACTTTCTGCATACCAAATCAGCCTATCTTCTACTTTGAGGGTATTAGGCATGATTTGCCTCTTTGCTTAATATCGGCACTTCAAACTCAACGCCTTATGCAGAAGGGATGTTCTTGTTATGTTATATGTGTAAAGGAACATTCAGAACAAGAAACTCACCTAAATGAAATTTCCGTGGCTAAAGAGTTCCCTGATGTATTCCCAGAGGATTTGCTTGGACTACCTCCAAACAGAGAAGGTGAATTTGTTATTGATTTAGTCCCTGGGACAACCCCAATATCGAAGCCTCCTTACAGAATGGCACCACTCGAGCTAGAGGAATTAAAGAAGCAACTACAAGAATTATTAGATAAGGGTTTCATACGACCTAGCGTTTCATCGTGGGGTGCTCCGGTACTATTAGTGAAGAAGAAGGATAGAACATTGAGGCTTTGTATTTGATTATAGACAGTTGAATCAAGTGACCATCAAAAACAAGTATCCCATACCCAGAATTGATGATTTGTTTGATCAATTGCAGGGTGCACAAGTATTCTCTAAGATTGACCTGAGGTCAGGTTATTATCAGTTGAAGATCAAGGAGGAGGATATTCCAAAAATAGTTTTTAGAACCCGATATGGTCACTATGAATTCTTGGTGATGCCTTTTGGTTTGACTAATGCCCCTGTAGCTTTTATGGAACTAATGAATAGGATATTTCAACCACTTTTAGATGACTATGTAATTGTATTCATTGATGACATATTGGTGTATTCAAGGAGTAATCAAGAGCATGAGGAACACTTGAGAAATGTATTGTCCATACTAAGAGAAAAGAAGTTGTATGCAAAGTTCAGCAAATGTGAATTTTGGTTGAATGAAGTTGCTTTCTTAGGCCATGTGATTTCAGGGAAGGGCATATCTGTTGATCGAAAGAAGGTAGAAGCTGTAGTTAATTGGGAAGTACCAACAAATGTAACAGAAGTCAGAAGCTTCTTGGGCATGGCTGGTTATTACAAGAGATTTATGGAGGGATTTTCTCGAATCGCTCAACCTCTCACCAAACTCACTAAAAAGAATGTGAAATTTGTATGGGATGATTATTGTGAGCAAAGTTTTCAAGAGTTAAAAAGAAGATTGACTAGTGCCCCTATTCTCACTATTCCAAGTGGTAGTGAGGGATTTGTAGTTTATACTGATGCTTCAAGAAAGGGCCTGTGATGTGTTATGATGTAGGAAGGGAGAGTGATTGCTTATGCTTCTAGACAACTAAAAGGTTATGAACTGAATTATCCAACTCATGATTCAGAATTGGCAGCAATTGTTTTTGCCCTAAAGATTTGGAGACATTACTTGTATGGGCGGCAATTTGAAATCTTTACTGACCACAAGAGTTTAAAATATATTTTCACTCAGAAAGAGTTAAACATGAGGCAGCGAAGATGGATAGAACTTCTAAAGGATTATGATTGTGCCATCCGTTATCACCCGGGCAAAGCCAATGTTGTGGCTGATGCACTTAGTAGAAAATCTACAAATTTTATGGCTAGTCTAGTCGTGAAGCAATGGAAGTTATTAGAAGAAAATTTTGATTTGAATACTATGAGAAAAGAGCAAGACTCAATGATATTGATGGCCTTCATTCAAGTGCAATCTGATCTTACTCAACAAATTAAAGGACAATTACGAGATCCACGCTTAATCTATTTGAGGAATGAAGTAGAAAAGGAATTGAAGCCAAAATTTCAAGTTTCAAAAGATTATTGAGATTTGGGGATAGAGTATGTATACCAAATTAACCAGACATCAAGAACCAAATCCTAAAGGAAAGTCATAATTCAAAGTACACAATGCATCCTGGGAGCACTAAGATGTATAGAGATCTCCGAAGTCATTATTGGTGGGAAGGCATGAAGAAGGAAATTGCAAGATATGTTTCAAAATGTTTGACTTGTCAACAAATCAAAGGAGAACACCAAAGACCTAGAGGGTTGTTGCAACCTTTAGATATTCCTGAATGGAAATGGGAATGTGTTACTATGGATTTTGTTTCAGGACTACCAAGAACCTCTAGAAAGCATGATGCTATTTGGGTTATCATTGATAGGCTAACAAAATCTGCACATTTCCTACCGATTAATATGACTTATTCGCTGGACAGACTTACAGATTTATATGTCAGTGAAATAGTAAGACTTCATGGTATTCCAAAAGAGATCATCTCTGATAGAGACTCCAGATTTCTCTCTAGATTCTGGAGAAGATTACAGGAATCTATGGGAACTAAAGTCAAGTTTAGCACTGCATATCATCCTCAGACTGATGGTCAGTCAGAAAGAACAATTCAAACACTTGAGGATTTGCTTAGAGCCTATGTTATGGATTGAAAAGGTGAATGAGATAAAGATATTTCACTTATTGAGTTCACTTATAATAATAGTTATCATTCGAGTATTAAGATGGCTCCTTATGAAGCTTCATATGGATGAAAATGCATAACCCCTATATGTTGGGAGGAAGTTGGTGACAGAAAGTTGTTAGCACCAGACAAGGTACAAGAAACTACCGAGAAAATTTAAGTTATAAAAAAAAGGTTGAAAACTGCTCAGAGTTGTCAAAAAAGTTATACTGACAATAGAAGACGAGATATAGAGTTTGAAATCGGAGATTTTGTATTCTTAAAGGTCTCCCCTTCCAAAGGCATTGTAAGATTTGGGAAGAAAGGAAAGTTAAGCCCAAGATTTATTGGACCTTTTGAGGTCCTTGAGAGGGTTGGTTCTATCGCTTACAGGATTGCCTTGCCACCATCGTTGTGCCATATCCATAATATATTTCATGTTTCGATGATTAGAAAGTATATACCTGATCCCTCTCATATCATTAAGTATGAGCTGATGGAGATCGATAAAGATTTATCTTATGTGGAAGAGCCCACCCAGATTATTGATAAGAAGGAAAAGATCCTAAGAAATCAGATTATTCCTCTAGTTAAAGTAATTTGGAGACATCATTCTGGAGAGGAGACAACCTGGGAGCTAGAGGAGGAAATGAAAAAGGTTTATCCTCATCTTTTCATCGATAGAGGACTAAATTTTTTTTTAAGGGGGGGAGAGTGTAACATCCCTCATTTTCAAATTTTCGTATAAATTTCTAATTGTAGTGTAAGAACTCATTTTAATTTGATAAAAGAGCCAAAGTATAAATCTGAGAATTTATTTATAAAATTTGAGATCTGTTAAAAAAAAAAAAGGACCTATATGTAAACTCTAAGGACCTAATCATAAATATAATAATACAAGGACTAAACTGCAAAATATACAAAATTACAAATCCCACCGTTTAAGCCTCTCTGCCTTCGTTCTCAAGGAACCAGAGAAGGCAGCTGTGTGGAAGAACAGGGAAAGAAAGAAAGAAGAAGAGAAAAAAAAAAGAGGAGAAGAAGAAGAAAAAAAATTGGGGCTTTGAGGTTTCTTGTTCAAATCTTCTCATTTAAGGTCATAATTCTCAAAGGCAAGTGTTCTAACCCCATCCAACAGAATCCTAATCTTTGTTTTCTTTTCAATTCTATAAAATTTTGAAAGATTTCAGCTGAGAACCAAACATTTCTTTCGTTTTGATACAAAGCCATGAATCTGTAATTTTTCGATAATCTGACCTCCATGTATTGTTTTGGTCCTAACTTTTTGTACTAAACTCTGATATAGGGAAAACATATTCCTTTGAAATTAGACTCGAAGACCTTTACTTTGATAACTAGATTGAATGATTTGGAGTCGAAATGTCTAATATGACGTCTATTGCATTTAACCCTACAGATTCTACAAAATAGGGACTGTAATTTCGGACCTTCTGTTACTAAATTGCTCATAACTCTCTAGTGAAAATTCTGAATTATGCAAAACTTAATTCTTTGCGAACTATATTCACATATCTTTCTTTTGACACCTGGTTTGGAAATTTTGAAATACGTTTGCCTTATGAAACATCTGTTTAAATTGATGCTATCTATTCTGCAAAACAGAGATGATCAATTCTGACCTTCTGTTACTAAATTGCTCATAACTCTCTAGTGAAAATTCTAAATTATGCAAAACTTGATTCTTTGGGAACTAGATTCACATATCTTTCTTTTAAGACCTATTTTTAGTGAATTGGAGTATGCATGGTCACTCAAATAAATCAGGAAATGTACCATTCGAATTCTGCCAGAATTGAAAACTTTGTTGAATTTTGCCTATTCGAGTCTCATTCTGTTAGAAGTTTGATTTCTATTAAATTCTTTTGCAGTCCTTTGAAAATTCTTGTATTATTCATCCTGAAATTGTTGTATGTCTGAAATTTATTATGTAATGTTTTGTTGGCATTTCCTTGTTTGATAAAGACACACGCATATTTTCGTTGTTTCTGCATGTGCTTCCGATATATGCCAATGTCATTGTTCATGCTACCCTTTTGTACTCTGGTGTCTCGTGGGATATTGTGAACCTTTGCTAGAAATGGTAAAGGGAGTTATGCATAGAGCCCGCGATGCTCTGCCGGCCCTATTGACTTCACTCAGACGTGGGTGGATGGAGCTCCCAGACGTGGGAGACTTTTGCTTGGTGGTCATCCTGAAATGGATGAATCACATTATGTATGTGGTCCCATAGCGCCCTCTATGTTTTTGATATGATATCCAAAGCTTTGCTAATGAGTTTATATTTATGCTTTGGATAAAAATGGAATGCATGCTATCTCAAAAATGACATACAAGCTTGTATTTACTATTCGGTTCACTTGTTATACTTTGGAGTGTTTCGTACGTCATTGTTATGCTCTCAAACACTCTTACGCCTTTGATATACACTGAAATGCTTCAGGTGCCATTTGATACATACCTAAATGCTTATTTTGCCAATGAAATGCTCCTAACGCTTGTTTTCGAATGAGGAAACCCTTTGTGGTTTTTATACCAAATGAGATGATTTCAAATGAACACTTGTATTTCTGCTTTTGTTGTCTTGATACTAAGCCTACTTGAATTTCTCCTGCCGCTATGGATATGTTAGTCGCTTGCTGAGCTCTTTATGCTCACCCCGTTGTTATATAAATTTTTTAGGGTAGCTTGTCACGCACTGAAAAGCTAGAATTGGGTTGAAGCACTGAAAGGCTAGAAGATTTTGGACTAATCTTTGTTGGTTGATAGGTTTTTGTTGTATAGTATACTTTACTTCTGATGTAATGTTAAGGATATATTGATACTTATGTGTTGTAAAAGTTTAAAGGACTGCTCATGTTTATGGAATGATAAGCTTACGTTGTATAAGTATATGAACTCATGGTGAATAATATTTTTGTGATGGTATATATTTCTACGAATATGGATTTGTGTTGTGGTTGATGTTTAGTTGAGTTGCCTTTAGTTTTATGAATCTCTAAGTGAAGTGGAGTATGATTTATGAAACGTACAGGTTTATGAATTGTGAATATTGATTTGAAGGGTTCTGTTAGGACTCTAGCTAGGAGAGTCCTAATTGATTGGGGCATTCATGTAAAACCTACCTAAGCCGACCCTTATTAAAGAGGTGAAGAGGCCGGCTAGGGTTTAGAGGTTATTTCTTAAAGAAGAATTAGGAGTTGTAAAGGAATAGGAGTTTTGAGTAGGAGTCCTATTAGGAGTCTTGAGTAGAAGTCTTAATTGAGTAAGAGTCTTGAGTAGGAGTCCTATTAGGAGTTAGGGTTTAGACACCCTATAAATAGTCATGTATTCATCCTCTTTTAAAAAGCAATAGATGAATCTTTTCTGCAGCCTTTGAGCAGCAACTTGGAGGAAGGAACCCCTATAGAGTTCCAGGAGGCCGATCCCCTAAAGAGATCAACCCCAAGCTTAGAATCTGCAAGGGTTCTAACACTTGGTATCAGAGCAGCGTTCTTGGCGTCTCGCTGCCCTTTCCACAGCCGTCCATCTTCCCTCCATAGCCGCCCAAAGCAATTCCCACAATTGCTTAAAAGATCGTCACCAAATCCCACCGTCATCCCCACCACCGTAGATCATCTTTTGATCTCCCCGTGAATTGCAACAGGTTCTGGTTTCCTACCTTGCTGCTGCTGCAATTTAGTTATCTTTATTCAAAAATCCAAAAAAAAAAAAAAAATTTATTCCTATATTGCTGCATAAACTTTTCGTCGCAAAGTTTTCATCTCTACGACGAAAGATACATTGTAGAATTCCAACCGCATAGCACAGTTTGTTTGATCTTCCTACTATATTTTTTTTGTCCAAATTTCTACGAAATTTTTATGATAGCTTTGACACTTCCAAACAGTAGATTTCCCTTTTGTTTCATCAAAAAATTCTCAATATAAACTGCTGATCTTTTACATCCAATCTGCTACAATTGAAAATCTGTGCTGTAGAAAATTTCAGCCGCATATTGTTGCCTTAACCGATCTATTTGCAATATTTTTTGAACAAAATTTCCTATAAACTTCATAAATCATCTTGGCTTCCATCTAAGATTGATCGATTGAGGAATTCATCTCTAAAAATGATTTTGTGTTGCTGTAAATTTTCGTCGCAACCCGCTGAAATTTTTCGACGAGAATTCTGCTATCGTGACTTGCACCAATTTCCCTGCTATTATACTGCCGAAATTTTCTTGATTAAATTGGACATCTTTGCTGTCATATAAACTGAGATTTTACGGTCAATTCCCCCCTCAAATCTCTCAAGTTTTTGGTGGAAATCTCGTCGAGAAACCGCTGTTTCTTCGACGACAATTCTGCTCTTACAAGACGACACAATTCTGCAGCAAACTTCCACTGATTTCTATCAAACCTTTGCTGCCATCTACCACAGATTTAAAACTTTCATCCACAACCCTAAAACTCCACTAAACCACACCCTCAAACTATACCCAAAACAGCCACAAAATAAGCCTAAATCGCAGCCTACATCCACCAATCCACCAACCCTTACGACCATCACTCCTCTTAACCTATACATGCCTTTAACTCGACAACAAAAAAGAGATCTTAATATCACAGGTTTGGAGGCATATAGTATGGCATCTGAAGAGGCAATCAATGCTAAATTTGAAGCCTTCGAGGCGCGAATAGAGGATAAGATTCGGACTCTCTTTACCGAACTCAGTTTGGGCCGACCACTAAGCCCGAAGAAATCACATCAAGGAGAGAGCTCTAACCAATCGCACCAAGCCCGAAGAGATGACTTCCAAGAGAGGGGAGGTTCTATGACTGACCTCAACTATCCACGCATGAGGGTGGACTTCCCTAGATGGGAAGGAGACCCGATTGGTTGGATCTCGCGTGCAGAGCGATATTTTCGGTACCACAAAACCGTGGACGCATCTATGGTGGAAATTGCAGCTATACATCTTGAAGGGGATGCTATACAGTGGTTTGATTGGTTTGAACACACTCATGGAGTACTCTCATGGCGGCAATTCAAAGAAGGACTGCTAATCCGCTTCGGACCAACCGATTACGAGAACATTGACGGACAACTAGCAAAGATCCGACAAACCTCCACCATTCAGGAATACCAAACCAGGTTTGAAAGATTATCTAATCAAACTCGTGATTGGTCCGAAAAACAGCTATTGGGGACCTTCATTGAGGGCTTGAAGCCGGAGATCCGGGGAGAAGTTAAAGCGCGACAACCATACACGCTTATGGCAGCCATCTCTTTCGCACGACTTCAAGAGGAGCGATTGAACCATGAAGCCCGGAGGACTAGGATCGCTCCTCGACCTGCAATACTAAAGCCCTCAGCTCCCCCTACTATTAACCGAGCACCTGCACCAAAAAGGTTGACAAGAGAAGGGCTTCGGGAGCGATCTGCGAAGGGGTTATGTTGGCATTGCGACGAGCCGTGGAGCCGCGAGCATCGCTGTAGAAAAGGGAGGCTTCTTATGATTGAACTAGTAGAAGAAGAGGTCATTGAACATCCAGAAGAGAGCTTTGAACATAATGAAGAAGATGTGGAAGAAGAGCCACAATCAACCGACGTTACGGTACACGCATTAGCTGGCTACTCCAACCCGCAAACGATGAAAGTTGGAGGTCTTCTCAAACAACAACCGATCACTGTTCTCATCGACACGGGCAGCACTAATAACTTCCTAAACAGTAAGGTTGCTGCTCGGATGGCACTACATATAGAAGGTTGCAGCAAGTTCGATGTAAAGGTTGCTGACGGCAGAATCCTAAAGTGCGACCAAAAATGCCCGCAGGTGAAACTATTGCTGCAAGACCAAGAAATTATGACCGACTTCTTCCTCCTACCAATTGATGACTATGAGGCCGTGCTTGGCATAGAATGGCTGACTACACTAGGTGATGTCTCTTGGAACTTTTCTAAATTAATTATGAAATTCTACTGCAAAGGCAAACAGATCATCCTACACGGGAAGCGTGGAAGCAACGTAACCACCGTTTCAACCCAACGAATGGAGAAAGTTTTGCACAAGGTAAATGGTGGCTTTTTGATGCATCTCCAGTAGCAACCAGAGGGGAAGAAAATAGAGATTAAAGATCAAAATCTTGCCCAATTGCTTGCTGAATTTGCTGACATTTTTGCTGAACCACGCGGTCTTCCTCCTTTTCGGCAACATGACCATCGGATTCCAATCCTTCCGGGCAAGCCACCAGCGAACACTCGACCGTACCGATATCCTCACCTCCAAAAGGATGAAATTGAAAAGATTGTAAAGGAGATGCTTGAAATAGGAGTGATTCGGCCAAGTTATAGCCCCTATTCCTCACCGGTGCTACTTGTACGCAAGAAGGACGGAACTTGGCAGATGTGCATTGACTATCGAGCTTTAAATGACATCACTGTCAAGGACAAGTACCCAATACCAGTGGTGGATGAACTTCTTGATGAATTAAAAGGAGCCCGAGTCTTCACGAAGTTAGATCTCCGATCCGGTTACCACCAAATTCGAGTATGTGAAGACGACATTCCAAAAACTGCACACATGATGGCCATTATGAATTCTTGGTAATGCCTTTTGGACTCACTAATGCTCCTTCAACCTTTCAAAGTCTCATGAACGATATTTTTCGGAGCTTTCTTCGCAAATTTGTGTTGGTATTTTTCGATGATATTCTCATTTATAGCCCTTCTCTTGAGAGTCACTTTCAGCATTTACGGATTGTTTTGACGATCCTTCGGATACTCTTTTTGTTAAACAACCAAAGTGCAGCTTTCTCCAGCAAAAAGTTGAGTACCTTGGGCACATAATATCAGAAGAAGGGGTGGCGGTAGACCCAACAAAAATTGAGGCAATGCAAGGCTGGCCGAAACCTACAAACGTGAAATTACTGCGTGGGTTCCTTGGACTAACGGGCTACTATCGAAAATTTGTTAAGGACTATGGGAAGATCAGCGCACCCCTTACATCTCTACTGAAAAAAGATGCCTTCCAATGGTCAGACAAAGCTTCCGCTGCCTTCGACAAACTTAAGGCAGCCATGACAATGACGCCGGTGCTAGCACTACCAGATTTCAGTCGACCCTTCATCATTGAGGCTGACGCATCTGGAGTCGGAATTGGAGCCGTTCTCATGCAAGATGGTCGACCACTCGCATACACTAGCAAGGCATTGTCTCCCTCCCATCAAAATATGTCAGTATATGATAAGGAGATGCTAGCCATTGTGCACGCAGTAACGAGGTGGAGACCCTACCTGATTGGCCGACGATTTCAAATTAAAACCGACCATAGAAGTCTCAAATACTTTTTGGAGCAAAAGATATCATCCCCTGAGCAGCAAAAATGGGTAACCAAACTTCTTAGATTCGATTATGAAATTATTTATAAAAAGGGGAAAGAAAACGTTGTTGCAGATGCACTCTCACGACTACCTGAGCAAGCTAAGGTTTCAGCCATCTCCCTTCCTACCACCAGCCTTCTTGAAGACATTAGAGAAGAATGGAAGAAGGATCCAGAGATTAGCAACACCATAAAAAAATTGGAGGAGGACCCAAATGCAATAGCCCACTACACTTGGGATTCGAGGGATCTACGCTACAAAGGTCGCATTGTGCTTATACCTGACTTCCCTTGCATCACAATTATCCTGCATGAAATGCACTCCACACCTTTAGCAGGGCACTCCGGATTTCTGAGAACCTACAAAAGAGTGAAGCAAAATTTTTATTGGAAAGGGATGAAAAACATTATTGCTGAATATGTGGCACGATGTGATGTTTGTCAACAGCACAAGGGTGAAACAGTGGCAAATCCAGGGAAGCTACAACCACTACCTATACCGGACTCAGTGTGGACTGACATATCCATGGACTTCATCGAAGGGCTGCCACCTTCCAAAGGTAAAAGCACAATTCTCGTGGTGGTTGATCGACTTACGAAATATGCTCATTTTTGTGCTGTGAGAAATCCCTACACTGCTGCTAGTATTGCCCAGATTTTTATAGAAAATATTGTTAAATTACATGGGATGCCAAGGTCCATTGTAAGTGATCGTGACAAGATCTTCACCAGTAAATTTTGGACCGAGTTATTTCAGTTACAAGGCACCAAACTCAAGATGAGCACAGCATATCATCCACAAACTGACGGCCAAACAGAGGTGGTAAACAGGTGTTTAGAGACATACCTTCGGTGTTCACCAGTGATCGGCCAAAAGAGTGGGCGAAATGGCTTCCCTGGGCCGAATGGTGGTATAATACTACATATCATTCATCTACAAAATGTACCCCTTATGAAGCATTGTATGGTCGGCCAACCCCTGTGATTCCAAAGTATGTAATTGGCTCGGCCAAGGTAGATCAGGTTGACCAAGAATTGATTGACAGAGACAAACTCCTACAACTATTAAAGGATAATCTCTCTACTGCACAAGCCAGAATGAAGCAGCAAGCCGACACACGACGAAGCGAAAGAGAATTTTCAGTAGGAGATTGGGTTTATCTTCGCCTACAGCCATACAAGCAACTCTCAATCAAAACTCGAGCCTCCATGAAGCTATCCCCATGTTTTTATGGGCCCTATCAGATCATAGAGCGTATTGGAGCCGTGGCGTACAGACTTAAATTGCCTGAGGATGCCAAAATTCATCCTGTCTTCCACGTGTCATGCTTGAAGCCCAAGTTGGGAGAACACGAGTCACCCCAAATCCAACTGCCCAACACCACTGAGGATGGAGTTATTCAAGCCCAACCACAAGTCATCCTTGATCGCAGGATCGTGATGCGTCGCCGACGTCCCTCTACTGAAGTACTAGTGCATTGGATTAATTTACCGCTTGAAGATGCGACATGGGAACCATATGATGAGCTGAAGACTCGATTTCCTGAGTTCATGGAATCTCAGCCTTGAGGGCAAGACTGATTTGAAGAGGGCGGGTCTATTAGGACTCTAGCTAGGAGAGTCCTAATTGATTGGGGCATTCATGTAAAACCTACCTAAGCCGACCCTTATTAAAGAGGTGAAGAGGCCGGCTAGGGTTTAGAGGTTATTTCTTAAAGAAGAATTAGGAGTTGTAAAGGAATAGGAGTCTTGAGTAGGAGTCCTATTAGGAGTCTTGAGTAGAAGTCTTAATTGAGTAAGAGTCTTGAGTAGGAGTCCTATTAGGAGTTAGGGTTTAGACACCCTATAAATAGTCATGTATTCATCCTCTTTTAAAAAGCAATAGATGAATCTTTTCTGCAGCCTTTGAGCAGCAACTTGGAGGAAGGAACCCCTATAGAGTTCCAGGAGGCCGATCCCCTAAAGAGATCAACCCCAAGCTTAGAATCTGCAAGGGTTCTAACAGGTTCTTAGTATCCTTAAATGTTAGATTGGATCCTGGATTGATTTATGATGATGAATTTATAATATTATTGATTTTAGACAGGGTCACACCTCCTGAATGGATTAAATTCGGGGGGCGTGACAACGGCACCCTATTTCTCTTTGCTTTCCAAGTGAGTAGCTGTCACACGTATGTAGAGTCGGGGTTCACTTACTTCTTTGATCCGGTAAGAGGATTTCCGACAGACGCATCCGAAGAAGCAGCCATCTTTTCAGTACATTCTTTCAGAAGAGAGAGAGAGAGAGGGCACATATAGAAAGGCAGTTATCAAGGAAGTAGCGTCCCATGAATCAACAACTTTGGAATCTCCAATTCCCTTAGTGCAAGCTCTATCACAAGCTGCTGTAGGAAGGTTTTACTCAAAGCTAAGCTCTCGAATTCATTGTGCAGATGAATTGTTACATATCGGATCTTGCAAGTGGAGAGAGTTAGTGCATGCCAAGAGCTGGAATTCATCCAAAGATTCATAGTTGTTCCATATTAGTAGTAGCGCTTTAACCAATTATAGAAGACAATATCTGGAAGTAGTCAAGTTCACCGGAGGGCCCCTAGGAAAGAAAGAAGATATTGATAGACATAAGTGAAGGCCAAAAGACAACGCTTGTGACAGATGAAGAACGGAGGAAACATCCATCCTCTATTTGATTTGAATGCCTTGTCCAAGTAGTGATCTTTGGAATGTCAGTGGGAAAAAGGTTCAATTGCAGAATAATAGGTAGGTTGTGTGTGCAAAAGTCCGGATTGAAGCTCTCAACTAACCTTTAGGAAGTGCAAATGCAATGGCACCATAGACTCTTTCTTATGGAAGGTGTGATGGCTAGATTGAAGGCTTGATAGGAGCAAGAATCAGAGATGCCTAGTGTCCAGGATTGGGAGAACTCTTTCGTCCCTTCGAAACCCGCTTCCACTCTTGAGCCACAAGAAAGGCTTGAGACGATGCTGGCATCAGTCAAGTGCAAGAACGAGAAACACAATTTGTCTGAGGGCAATCCTGACCATTCGATTTATCTCACTTCATATATAGCTGGTACTGGATTAATATTAGACGAATGGAAGACACAGGCAAGGCATGCTGTAACCTAGCGAAGTTTCAAAGGCTCTACATATTGAGTTTCCGTGGAATCCAATCCAATACCTTATTGCAAATGACCAGTACTCACTTTCGACGACAAGCAAAATGGGAGCGGGGAAGACCTCTTCGAAATAGAAATGGTAGTACTAAAGCAATGCACTGGTAATGCACAGCCCAACAAAGAAATCTAGCTACGAGCTCCAGTAATAGAATAGAGACAGAAAAAGCACTTTCGTAAGCTCCCAAGCAGTTGGACATGGGATCGACCGGGATCACATAGACATTTCTTATATACATGGCAGGCCCTTTTGAATAAACTACCTACAATAGACAATATGAAAAGAAGAGGTATCAATCATGTTAACCGATGTTCCCTTTGCATGCAACAAGAAGAAACTATTGACCATCTCTATTTTGCTTGTGACTATACTAAATGGATATGGAAGGAGATTCTCCAACGATTTGAACTCAATAGAATGCCGCAACCAAACTTGTATCAAGAATTATGTGACCTCATGCAATGTTTTTCAAGAAAAGGGCCTCTTACACGACAAAGGTTATATTCAGATGCACTATTTGGTGGATGCGGAAGGAAAGATGTAGCAGAATCTTTGAGTGTCAACACACAAACAATGCTCAGCTCTTGATAGAGATTATTAAAGACTCAAGATCATGTATGGAGAAAGATCTCAAAATAGAGCACTTTACACGAAGAGAAAAAGATATTTTTATCAAATTTAATTTTGCTATTAGCTAAAGATCTTGGGCATGATGTTAAAAGCTGTACCCACAGGAAATCTTGGCATATCTAGACTTTACATTTTATTTGTTGGCCATAGTTAAGAGTTATAGTCTACAGCATGTGTAGTCATAACTACCGCATGAGTACTCTACAAGTCACCTAGCTTCGTCTATAACTTGTATAGACAAACTATGATATGAATGAGCAAGTTGATCATAATTCTGCCAAAGACCTTTTAACTATTCGTGAAGGACCAATAATAAGAGTTAAAGCTAAAATGATGAAAGAAACCTTAACTTGTTTATTGGAAGGTATTTGGAAGGAGCAAGCTGGTCAAAACTTGGTCAATGTTCTATGGATACAAGAAGAGCCTAAAATAGTCAACCTGATTCAAATAAGTCCAACCTTGAGAGAAAGATAAATTTTTTGCCTACTTTGAAGAATAAAGGTCATTCAGCCATATTAGACCATATTAAAAATTATGGGCTTCATGAATAATCATTCAAATCAATTCAAGGCAGATTCATGAGCAATCTGCATTCATGCATTAGGAATATGAATGTCATTTAATGTATTTAATGGATACATTCTCTTTGTACTTGGCCTTCATAGTATATAAACAAGGCTGATTCCCTTTGTAAGACAGAGATTGGAAAATTATATTCAAACTTCAATACCGGTGAGTGTTTTATTTTTAAGTTCTTGCATGAACTTTGGAACTTATGAAGCATTTCTGCTTGTGGCATTCAAAACCCAAAAATCTTTGTTTTTCCTTTCAACTTATCAAGCTTCTTAGTTTGTGGCGTTTTAAGGGAATCAAAGTGCTGTTCTAATTACTTCATCAAATTCTCATTGATAAAGTGATTAGAATAGTTTCCTGAACTTCAATATTGAACGATCCGTCTTATTTCAATTCGTTGGAGGGGTTCAATTTGCATTCCATATATATCATAACTCTTTAGCTATCGGGGTGTATGGTTGCTAAGTTGAAGATTTCCATCATTTGGTATCAAAGCTTGGCTCAAGTTTGAGGTTTGCATATCCATTTATTTGCTATATATTTTATATTTCCCTTTTCTCTTCTTCTTCTTCTTCTTCTTTTTGCACAATATCTATAATTGTTGCTCTCTCTTCATCTTTATTGTTGTGCTTCATGTGTTATTACTATTCTTCTTTGTAATTCCGCACTTTATAGTATATAAAAAAAAGATCAAAAAGTCAAAAAAAAGGAGAGAAAATCAAAGGAAAAAAAAAGGGATAAAAAAATGAAAAAAAGAAGGAACAAAAATCAAAGGTAAAAAAAAAAAAGAGAGTCAGAATTTTATATAAAAAAAAATTTTGGATTCAAGGAATTGTTGCAAAATTTTATCATTGTTCATTTCAATTCTTATTTCAGTTTCTTCATTACACACACCGTTAAATTGGCCTACCCTTTTGTTTGCTTTTAAACCAGCCCAATTTCACTATTTTTGAATTGCCACAATCTGATTTGTTTGTTTAGGTACCTTAGTTAATCTAAGAACTCAAATAACAAAACAAGAGAGGTAAAAGGCAAGAGTGGTGAGATCAATATCAAGAAAAGTCAAAAATTGTGTGAGAAACGCGTGGAGTGACTCAAATCTAGAGTAAAACATGTGAGGGAGTGTTGGTGAGGTTATTCTAACTTTGTTTTTCAGGTTGTATACATGTCTAAAGATAAAGAAGCGAGTTCTTCATCAAATGATCTTGTAGTTCAAGCAATGCAGCAACAATTTGAACGTATGTTCAAAGTGATAGGAGATGTAAGAGATCACCTAGAAAGGCATGATGATGTAATTAATAGATTGCAAGGTGAATCACGGCATGGGAGACAACAAACCTTTATCCATGATGAATATGATGGTGGCGATGACGTGGATGATGACCAAGTTACTCTAATTGGTCAAGATGTTAATCCTAAGAGACAAACTAGGAGGGGACGTTTTGATGGTGCGGACAGAAATATAGGCAGCATCAAAATGAAAATTCCTTCTTTTCAAGGGAAGAATAATCCAGATGCTTATTTGGAGTAGGAACGAAAAGTGGAAATGATCTTTGAATGTCACAATTACTCCAAAGAGAAAAAGATAAAATTAGCTGCTGTTGAATTTTTTGATTATGTTATTATTTGGTGGGATCAATTGTGTAAAGATAGGCGTAGAAATGATGAAAGGCCTTTGGAGACTTGGTTGGAGATGAAACAAATCATGACGAGGAGATTTGTCCCTCGCTATTACTATAGGGATTTGCATCAACAGCTGCAAACCTTTTTTTTGATAAGTAAAAGTAAATTGATATTGTGTAAAGTTTCTATAAATAGCTTTGTCTATACAAGTTATAGACGAAGCTAGGTAACTCGTAGAGTATTCATGCGGTAGTTATGACTACACATGTTGTAAACTATAACTCTTAACTATGGCCAACAAATAAAATGTAAAATCCAGTTATGCCAAGATTTCCTGTGGGTATAGCTTTTCATGCCTAAGGTCTTTAGCTAATAGCAAAATTGAATTTGATAAAAATATCTTTTTCTCTTCGTGTAAAGTGCTCCATTTTGAGATCGTTCTCCATACATGATCTTGAGTCTCTAATAATCTCTGTCAAGAGCTGAGCATTGTTTGTGTGTTGACACTCAAAGATTCTGCTACATCTTTCCTTCCACATCCACCAAATAGCGCATCTAAATATAACCTTTGTCAATTGTGTAAGAGGCCCTTTTCTTGAAAAATATTGCATGAGGTCACCTAATTCTTTATGCAAGTTTGGTTGCGGCATTCTATTGAGTTCGAATCGCTAGAGAATCTCCTTCTATATCCATTTAGTATAGTCACAAGCAAAATAGAGATGGTCAATAGTTTCTTCTTGTTGCATGCAAAGGGAGCATCTGTTAACATGATGGATACCTCTTCTTTCATATTGTCTATTGTAGGTAGTTTATTCACAAGGGCCTGCCATGTACATAAGGAATGTCTCTGTGATCCCGGTCGATCCCATGTCCAACTGCTTGGGAGCCACTTGTTATTTCTTTGCCTAATTTGATTCCATGAGGATGTGGCACTAAATTTGCCATTGTCATGAAGCCAAATAAGTACATCTGAAGAGTTGTTCCTGATTGGAATAGCTGAGATTGCGTACGAATGTGTTTGATTAGCCAATTCCTTGCCTTTAAAATTCCTTCTTTTCAAGGGAAGAATAATCCAGATGCTTATTTGGAGTAGGAACGAAAAGTGGAAATGATCTTTGAATGTCACAATTACTCCAAAGAGAAAAAGATAAAATTAGCTGCTGTTGAATTTTTTGATTATGTTATTATTTGGTGGGATCAATTGTGTAAGAGGCCCTTTTCTTGAAAAATATTGCATGAGGTCACCTAATTCTTTATGCAAGTTTGGTTGCGGCATTCTATTGAGTTCGAATCGCTAGAGAATCTCCTTCTATATCCATTTAGTATAGTCACAAGCAAAATAGAGATGGTCAATAGTTTCTTCTTGTTGCATGCAAAGGGAGCATCTGTTAACATGATGGATACCTCTTCTTTTCATATTGTCTATTGTAGGTAGTTTATTCACAAGGGCCTGCCATGTACATAAGGAATGTCTCTGTGATCCCGGTCGATCCCATGTCCAACTGCTTGGGAGCCACTTGTTATTTCTTTGCCTAATTTGATTCCATGAGGATGTGGCACTAAATTTGCCATTGTCATGAAGCCAAATAAGTACATCTGAAGAGTTGTTCCTGATTGGAATAGCTGAGATAGTCAGCCAAAGTGATAACATTTCAGGAGAAATAGGAGTAGGGAGACACCAGGTACCATTAGCAATGAACTCGGAAACCTTCCAGTCTTTGGGAGCCCGAAGGTCTTTTCGTATTCTGTCACCGTATAATTGAAATATGCTTTTCCCATTCACCCAAGGATCGTACCACATATTAGTATTAGTTCCGGTAGAGATTGCGTACGAAATGTGTTTGATTAGCCAATTCCTTGCCTTTAAAATTCCTTTCCAAGCTGCAGAGTGGTATGTTCTTGTTGAAATTTCCCAAATCGATTTCTTTGAAAGATACCTAGCAGAAACCCATTGTGACCATAAGGAACACTTGTTTTGCAAAAGGTCCCACAATTGCTTTACCAAACATGCTTTATTCCAATCTCTAGTATTTCTCAGATTCAGCCCCCCTTCATCTTTCGTTTTACAGATGCTGTCCCAATTTACCATATGCATTGTCTTATCATTTGTGCCATTCCAGAAGAAGTTTATTAATAACCGTTCAATATCTTGGAGAAGTCCAACAGGCAGAAGAAATGCATTTGACCAATATATAGAGTAAGAGTTCAACACCGAACGGATGAGTTCAAGTCGTCTTGCTTTTGAAAGAAGCCTACTTTTCCAGGAGGAAATTCTGTTCTTTATTTTTTCCAGGATAGGCTAACAGTGGGTTTTGTGAATGCCAGTGGATATGAGTGGGAGACCCAGATATGTAACTGGCAGATTTCCCTCACTAACCCCTAGGGTATGTGCGATAACGTCTTTGACCTCAATGCAAGGGCTCATGTAGACTTTACTTTTCGCATGATTTAACTGAAGGCCAGAAACTATACCAAAATTATTCAGAATAGTAGCCAGGTTTCTTAATAAAGTTGAATCAATCTGAAGAAAGATAAGAAGATCATCTGCAAAGATTATATGTGATATATGAATAATTTAGTGGCCAGCATGGGGTACCTTAATACTGCCATCAGAGACCGCATATTCCAACATACAGCTAAGTCCTTCCATTGCAATAATAAAGAGATATGGAGAGAGTGGATCGCCTTGTCGGATGCCATTCTTGCTCCCAAAAAAACCAATAGGTAAGCCGTTGAAGAGTATTGAAAACTTTGGAGTTTCTAAGCAATATTGAATCCAATTAACCCATTGATTGCTGAGGGAAGTTCATACCGAGGAGCATCTTATAGATAAAGTTCCTATTAATTGAGTCAAAGGCTTTTCATAGATCAGCTTTAAAACAGATTTTTGTCCCTCTTACTTTTGAGTGCAGATCCTTGACCAAGTCAGTAGCCAGTAGAATATTATGATGTATACTTCTCCCTTTGATGAATGCAGCCTGATTTGGACTAATTATCTTGTGTATTACCTTTTGTAATCTATCTGCTAGCACTTTAGAGATGATATTGTAAACAAAGTTGCATAAAGATATGGGTCGATAGTTCTCTAGTGAATCAGCCCCTGCATTCTTGGGAATTAGAGAAATAAAAGTGCAATTCATCTCTCTAAGAATATGACCTGAAGAGAAAAAGTGTTGGCAAGCTTTAATCACATCATTACCAATAATAGACCATGTAATTTGGTAAAATTCAGCAGGAAATCTGTTTGGACCTGGGCTTTTGTGCTTTTGTGACTTAAAGACAACTCTTACTATTTCATCATCTGTAATTGGGGCATTGAGGATAGAAATGGCATCCGAATCAAGCTTTCTAGTTGGCTCCACATGAATATTATTAGGTTTCCTCGCTTGGTTGAGTAAGGAATAAAAAAATTGCTCAGTGTATGCTTTAACCTCATCTAAATTCTCAATAAGGTTGTTATCGTTGTCTCTGCATTTCCTGATGCGGTTAACGGCTCTTCGAGTAGCAATGGAAGCATAAAAAAACTTAGTATTGGAATCCTCTAAAGTAAGCCAATGCTGTCGAGACTTCTGTTTTGCAAAACTTTCCTCTTGCTTTAAGGCTTGCAAGAAGTTATTTCTAGCTTCTGTCTCTTTGTCGATAAGATTCTCATCATGGGGCTGAAGTTGCAGCTCATGTTGCATTACTATTAGTTTCTTTTTGCAAAATTGAACTCGGGTGGTAATATTGCCAAAGGTATTTGTATTTCACTCCTTAAGTGCTGCTTTGCAGGCTTTGAGTTTTTGACATAAGATGTAAGGGGGGGATCCATGCACATTAACATTCCAAGCTGATCTGATAACATCAAGGAACTAAGGATGAGTACTCCACATGTTAAAGAATCTAAACGGTTTCTTGCTTTTTGGTGTTGCTTTATCTGCATGTATGTACATTATAGAATGATCAAAAAACAATGGAGCATCATACTCAAGAAGTGAATCAGAGTTAACTATTAACCATTCTTGATTAATCAGACATCTATCGAGTCTAGCCATTATTTTTCTATTAGCAGCACCTTGATTACTCCAGGAGAGTCAATTACCCACAGATTTCATATCAGTCAATGCAGCAGTGTCTATGTAATCATTAAAACTTTGAAGCTGACTTTCTGAAAGCTGTCTACCCCCCACTTTTTCATTTGTGTACCGAACAGTATTAAAGTCACCAAGAACAATCCAAGGTACATTAAGACAGCCATTTGCAATGTTAGTTAGATCAGACCATAGTGTATTTCTTTCTTACATACTGTTTAAAGCATATATACCAGTGAAATTGAATTGATAGCCATTCTTTTTGTCCTCTACCTTAAGATGGATGAATTGATCAGTAGCAGAAGTAAACCAAGCATTAATAGAGTTAGGATGTCATAAGACCCATATTCTACCAAAAGCCGTGATGATAACGGCTGCAAACCTTGACACAAGGTTCCATGAGTGTTGATGAGTATCACAAGGAGATGGAGATAGCCATGATAAGGGCTAATGTGGAGGAAGACCATGAGGCCACTATGGCTCGATTCTTGATTTGATTAAACAAGAACATTGCTGATCTTGTAGAGTTACAACATTATGTGGAGATTGAGGACACGGTGAATGTGGCCATGAAGATTGAGAGGCAACTCAAAAGAAAAGGCACAAGGTATGATTCAAAACCTTATTCAGGTTCTTCTTCTTCTTAAAAACCGAATTTGAGTAAAAAGGATGATAAATCCATTGTTAAGCCTAAAATTGATGAAACTAAAGGCAGAAATGAATTAGGCAGCAAGAGTAATGGTGAGAATATACCCTTAAGACAGCAAGAGTAAGTCTTTTGACTTCCTTTTCTAGCAAGAGTAAGTCACAGCAAGAGTAATGGTGAGAATTAGGCAGCAAGAGTAAAAAGGATCTCAAGATGTGAGTCTTTTGACTTCCTTTTCTAGCTCTTAGCTTCTCTCTAAGAGTGCCTTAAAGTTTTTCAAATGTACCCTGCTTGATAAACAGATTCTATCATAGACTACGGTGATGTTGTGGGCCAGTTCTTTTCTAGAGGGATTTTGGGATTCTGCTAAGTCGAGATATTCCAACTTAGAGGTATGTGAATTGGTGTACCACTGATGTATAGCTTCTTCCCATTTTTCGGACATTCAGCTCTGGGCTGGCGGGAATCCTAGACCTTGCTTCCTTGTTCTTTATGCTAAATTGCTTCACCTTTTCAGTGCCCTGTGGGTTTCCTTACCCTTGGCACTTTACGTCTATTAGCAATTTTTGCACTTTAATCAAAGAAGCAGGGCTATTCTTCCGTTAGAGCCTGGAGGTTTCAGTCCTCAAGATGTGAATTGGCCATTATCAGTAGTACCCTTATCAAATAGCCTCTTATGGACTACCATAAAGCTTTGCAGACAATAAAGATCCAAGCTCTAATACCAGGATACCAAGAGGATTCCAAGAAGTACAAGATGAAATTATAGGATAAGAATGCCACAGGATGAAATTATACCAAAATTCGTAGTCCAAGATAGATAATATAAAGCAATTGCATGTAAGCAAATAAGAACTAAAAATTAAGCATAGAAGTTCGTTGGTAGGCTTACAAGTGATGGCAGGTTTACAAGTGAAAAATAGAACTCGAGTAGAGCTTCAGTGGTCGACTGCGCTTTGCAAGAGCTGGTGATAGCCTTATATAAGGCTTGGGGGGGACTACTGTCCTCCTCAAAACCGTGGGCGCAAAACAAGGGGCGCCCACCTTTTGTAAAAACCAGGGGCACCAAAACCAGATGCCCCTTCATTATTGTCCTTTGAGTGGCTCCCCGGGGCTCAACTCAAAGTGAAAACGATGGGCGTAAAACAGGAGGCGCCCATCTTTTTGCAAAACCAGGGGTACTGAAACTAGGTGCCCCTCTATTATTGTCCTTTGAGTGGCTCCCCGGGGCTCAACTCAAAGTAAGTTTCCTGTTGCTGCTCTCAGCCCGTTGGGACTCCGCCTTGTCCCTTTAGATGCTGAAACTTGGTGTCCTTTGGGCGGTGTTTCTGGTTAGTGCTATGGCACTTTCCAGTTGCTTTTGTTGTTGCGTGACAGCTGGTAGCCAGTCCTTGTACCAGTTGTCTCTTCCACCACTTCGCCACTGGTATTCTTCCATCTTGAGCTGGTGGATGTCCCTGTATTGTTGCAGGGCTCTGCATGCTTGTAGGGCGGCTTCCTTTTGGATTTGATGGAGTTGCCTCGTGGATTCTCCTTCATTGAATGAGGCGTGGTTTCCTCGGAGACGTGAGATCCCCATCTTGTACTGGGCAAGGAGGTTATCTCCTTGATCATTTGTGTCAAGTAGGCCTGGGCCTTTGGGTTGAGCTTCTCTTGGACTTCTTGGATTGCTCCTGTGATCAGCAGTAGTTGTTCGTCCGGCCATTCTGTATGGACACAGATATTTATAAGGCGAGATAAGGAATCAGCAAGAACATTATTACTCCCTTCAATGTGTTCAAATTGGATTTCTGGGCCGCTTCCAGTGATGTAGTCAACAAAGGCCATCCATCTATAATCAAACTAGAGGTATTAAGTGTTTTAAGTGCCTTGGGCATAGACATGTGGCACGTGAATGTCATAATAAGAGAGTTATGATAATGAGAGATGGAATTGTGGAATCTGAAAGTGAGAAAGAGGATGATGATGACATTCCAGAGGATGCTAGTGATATAGAGTATGCTAAAGGTGAAAATTTAGTTGTTCAGCGCACACTTAGTGTGCAAAATAAAAATGATGAACATGGTGAACAACTTGAAAATCTGTTTCATACTCATTGTTTGATTGCTAACAAGTTGTGTAACGTGATAGTTGATAGTGGAAGTTGCACAAATGTGGCAAGCACCTTACTTGTGGAGAAACTGAAATTACCTACTATCAAGCATCCAAAACCTTACAAGTTCCAATGGTTGAATGATAGTGGTGTAGTAAAGGTAAATCGGCAAGTGTTAGTTTTTTTTTCAATTGGTAGATATAAGGATGAAGTTTGGTGTGATGTGGTACCTACGTATGCTGGTCATATGTTATTGGGGAGACCTTGGCAATATGATCGAAGGGTAACACATGATGGGTTCAAGAACCGTTATACTTTGATCATTGATGGACAGAAATATCAGCTTGGACCTTTGCCTCCAAAGACAATTTTTGAAGACCAAATGCGCATAAAACTACAATATGAGGAGCTCGAGTCTTCATTAACCAAAACTTTGGGAAGGGAAAAAGAAAGAGAGAAAAAAAAAATAGTGAGTTAAGCGGTAAAAATGAGAGTATTGGGAAACACAAGGGGAGAGAAAATAAGGAAAGCTTGAGTGAACGAAAAATGAGTGTTTATGCCAAAATGAGTGATGTGAAAAAAAGCCTTAACCATGAGGCAGCCCTTACTTGTACTTATGTACAAGGATGTTTTGATTGCTTCTAACCAATTTGACAAGAGTTTGCCCAGTGCTATTGTTAATCTTTTGCAGGAAAATGAAGATCTCTTTCCCGAAGACGTTCCTAATGGTTTGCCACCAATTAGAGGAATTGAGCATCAAATTGATTTCATTCCAGGTGCAAGCATACCAAATAAACCAGCATATAGATGCAACCCCGAAGAGACTAAGGAAATCCAAAAGCAAGTAATTGAGCTTATGAAAAAGGGGTATGTGCGAGAAAGCATGAGTCCATGTGCAGTTCCTGTTCTTTTGGTACCTAAGAAGGATGGATCTTGGAGAATGTGTGTTGATTGTTGAGCCATCAACAAAATCACGGTAAAGTATAGACATCCTATTCCTAGGTTAGATGATATTTTGGATGAATTGCATAGTTCTTGTGTGTTTTCAAAAATTGATTTAAAATCTGGATATCATCAAATAAGAATGCATGAGGGAGATGAATGGAAAACCGCTTTCAAAACTAAACATGGTTTATACAAATGGTTGGTTATGCCTTTTGGCTTAACTAATGCATCTAGTACTTTCATGAGATTGATAAATCATAATTTACGTGTTTACATTGGAAAGTTTGTAGTGGTTTATTTTGATGATATACTTGTGTATAGCAAAAGTTTAGATGAGCATGGAACACATTTAAAAGGTGTTTTTGATGTGCTTAGAAAAGAAAAGTTATAGGCTAATATAAAGAAATGCACTTTTTGCACTAATGAAATTACTTTTCTTGGATGTGTTGTTAATGATAAAGGAATACATGTTGATCAAGAAGAAGTGAATGTAATTAAGGAGTGGCCAAAATGACATGAATGAGCAAGTTGATCATAATTCTGCCAAAGACCCTTTAACTATTCGTGGAGGACCAATAACAAGAGCTAAAGCTAAAATGATGAAAGAAACCTTAACTTGTTTATTGGAAGGTATTTGGAAGGAGTAAGCTGGTCAAAACTTGGTCAAGGTTCTATGGATACAAGAAGAGCCTAAAATAGTCAACCTGATTCAAATAAATCCAACCTTGAGAGAATGATAAATTTTTAGCCTATTTTGAAGAATAAAGGTCATTCAACCATATTAGACCATATTAAGAATTATGGGCTTATTCATGAATAATCATTCAAATCAATTCAAGGCAGATTCATGAGTAATCTGCGTTCATGCATTAGGAATATGAATGTCATTTAATGTATTTAATGGATTTATTCCCTTTGTACTTTGCCTTCATACTATATAAACAAGGCTGATTCCCTTTGTAAGACGGAGATTGGAGAAGTGTATTCAAACTTCAAAACCAGTGAGTGTTTTGTTTTTAAGTTCTTCCATGAACTTTGAAACTTATCAAGCTTTTCTGCTTGTGGCGTTCAAAACCCAAAAATCTTTGTTTTTCCTTTCAACTTATCAAGCTTCTTAGTTTGTGGCGTTTTTAGGGAATCAAAGTGCTGTTTTAATTACTTCATCAAATTCATTTTGAAAAAGTGATTAGAATAGTTTCCTGAACTTCAATCTTGAACGATTCGTCTTGTTTCAATTTGTTGGAGGGGTTCAATTTACATTTCATATGTATCATAGCACTTTAGCTATCGGGGTGTATGGTTGCTAAGTTGAAGATTTCCATCATTTGGTATCAGAGCTTGGCTCAAGTTTGAGGTTTGCTTATCCATTTATTTGCTATATTTTAGATTTCCCTTTTCTCTTCTTCTTCTTCTTCTTCTTTTTGCACAATATCTATAATGTTGCTCTCTCTTCATCTTTATTGTTGTGCTTCATGTGTTATTACTATTCTTCTTTGTAATTCCGCACTTTATAGTATATAAAAAAAAGATCAAAAAAGTCAAAAAAAAAAAAAGAGGAGAGAAAATCAAAGGGAAAAAAAAGAGATAAAAAAGGAAAAAAAAAAAGAAGGAACAAAAATCAAAGGTAAAAAAAAGTAAAAAAAAAAGAGTCAGAATTTTATATAAAAAAAATTTCGGATTCAAGGAATTGTTGCAAAATTTTATCATTGTTCATTTCAATTCTTATTTCAGTTTTTTCATTACACACACTGTTAAATTGGCCTACCCTTTTGTTTGCTTTTAAACCAGCCCAATTTCACTATTTTTGAATTGCCACAATCTGATTTGTTTGTATAAGTACCTTAGTTAATCTAAGAATTCAAATAACAAAACAAGAGAGGTAAAAGGCAAGAGGGGTGAGATCAATATCGAGAAAAGCCAAAAATTGTGTGAGAAACACGTGGAGTGACTCAAATCTAGAGTAAAACACGTGAGGGAGTGTTGGTGAGGTTATTCTAACTTTGTTTTTCAGGTTGTATACATGTCTAAAGATAAAGAAGCGAGTTCTTCATCAAATGATCTTGTAGTTCAAGCAATGCAGCAACAATTTGAACGTATGTTCAAAGTGATAGGAGATGTAAGAGATCACCTAGAAAGGCATGATGATGGAATTAATAGATTGCAAGGTGAATCATGGCGTGGGAGACAACCAACCTTTATCCATGATGAATATGATGGTGGTGTTGACGTGGATGATGACCAAGTTAATCTAATTGGTCAAGATGTTAATCCTAGGAGACAAACTAGGAGGGGACGTTTTGATGGTGTGGACAAAAATATAGGCAGCATCAAAATGAAAATTCCTTCTTTTCAAGGGAAGAATAATCCAGATGCTTATTTGGAGTGGGAATGAAAAGTGGAAATGATATTTGAATGTCACAACTACTCCGAAGAGAAAAAGGTAAAAGTAGCTGCTGTTGAATTTTTTGATTATGCTATTATTTGGTAGGATCAATTGTGTAAAGACAGGCGTAGAAATGGTGAAAGGTCTGTGGAGACTTGGTTGGAGATAAAACAAATCATTAGGAGGAGATTTGTCCCTAGCTATTACTATAGGGATTTGCATCAACGGCTACAAACCTTGACACAAGGTTCTATGAGTGTTGATGAGTATCACAAGGAGATGGAGATAGCCATGATAAGGGCTAATGTGGAGAAAGACCGTGAGGCCACTATGGCTTGATTCTTGAGTGGATTAAACAAGAACATTGCTGATCTTGTAGAGTTGCAACATTATATGGAGATTGAGGACATCGTGAATGTGGCCATGAAGATTGAGAGGCAACTCAAAAGAAAAGGCACAAGGTATGATTCAAAACCGTATTCGGGTTCTACTTCTTCTTAGAAACCGAATTTGAGTAAAAAGGATGATAAATACATTGTTAAACCTAAAATTGATGAAACTAAAGGCAGAAATGAATTAGGCAGCAAGGGTAAAGGTGAGAATCTATATAATAAAACTAGAGGTATTAAGTGTTTTAAGTGCCTTGGGCATGGACATGTGGCACGTGAATGTCCTAATAAGAGAGTTATGATAATGAGAGATGGAATTGTGGAATCTGAAAGTGAGAAATAGGATGATGATGACATTCCAGAGGATGCTAGTGATATAGAGTATGCTAAAGGTGAAAATCTAGTTGTTCAGCGCACACTTAGTGTGCAAAATAAAAATGATGAACAAGGTGAACAACGTGAAAATCTGTTTCATACTCATTGTTTGATTGCTAACAAGTTATGTAACGTGATTGTTGATAGTGGAAGTTGCACAAATGTGACAAGCACCTTACTTGTGGAGAAACTGAAATTACCTACTATCAAGCATCCAAAACCTTACAAGTTACAATGGTTGAATGATAGTGTAGTAAAGGTAAATCGGCAAGTGTTAGTTTCTTTTTCAATTGGTAGATATAAAGATGAAGTTTGGTGTGATGTGGTACCTATGTATGTTGGTTATTGTTATTAGGGAGACCTTGGCAATATGATCGAAGGGTAACACATGATGGGTTCAAGAACCGTTATACTTTGATCATTGATGCACAAAAATATCAGCTTGGACGTTTGCCTCCAAAGACAATTTTTGAAGACCAAATGTGCATAAAACTACAATATGAGGAGCTCGAGTCTTCATTAACCAAAACTTTGGGAAGGGAAAAAGAAATAGAGAAAAAAGAAAATAGTGAGTTGAGCGGTAAAAATGAGAGTATTGGGAAACACAAGGGGAGAGAAAACAAGGAAAGCTTGAGTGAAAGAAAAATGAGTGTTTATGCCAAAATGAGTGATGTGAAAAAAAGCCTTAACCATGATGCAGCCCTTACTTGTACTTATGTACAAGGATGTTTTGATTGCTTCTAACCAAATTGACAAGAGTTTGCCTAGTGCTATTGTTAATTTTTTACAGGAAAACGAAGATCTCTTTCCCGAAGACGTTCCTAATTGACACGGGAGTGTCTAATTTGCTACAATCTGTTCATATGGACGATGCTGATAATATGATATTTTTTTTAGCCAACAATATTGCCCCATAATCTTCAACTCAGATAAGACAGCTCATCAACATATTCATGGCTAAGGAATATATTAAAGGAGGTGGAAGGGCTTAATTTCGATTAAAGGAGGTGGTTGGCAGCTGTAAAGGACTTAATTTCGAAATTCCCTATGCATGAAGGGTTGTTTCATGCACTAGTATTTATTTTCATGTTTAGGGCTTTGAAAGGGTTTCAGAAAACTGAGAATATTGGAGAAGCTCTCTTGAAGTGCTCTTTTGAACTCTGTATCTCTTGGATGTATCCTTGAGTGGTGAGTCTTTTGCTTTCAGTTCTGTATCCTTGTTTATTGTTATTAGGGTGGTGATCTTTCTGTATCCCTTTTAATTTTAAATTAGGTGGTGAGCTATTTTTCATTTTATCAAAGTTTCGTCAAGAATTCGCTCCTTGTCTCCTGTGACATTTTCTATCTGAACAACTGTTCTATCGATTTTCTTTTGAAATCCATTCTGCATTTTTACCCTCCCTGGTATCAGTTTTGGTATCAGAGCTAAAGGCTAGAGATCATGGCAAGGCGGAATGAAAAAGATGTAGTTGGTGAAGGTAGTGACCATGAAGATGATGCTGAGTCGTTGAGGCTGCAGTTACGAAAATTGCTGCGTAGTCTACAAGAAAAAAATGAAATTATCGATGAACTTCAAAGTAGACACAACCAGCATGAAAATGACATTCGAGAGTTTACTTTTGATGATGATATACCTCGTCTTCCAAGGGAGTCGAGAAGATGTCGGAGAAGAAATGAAGTCCAAGACGAGTGGCAGAGTAAATATAACCCCAGATTAGATATTCCAGAATTTGAAGGTAAAATAAATGTTGATGATTTTATAGATTGGCTTAATACAGTAGAAAGAATTTTCGATTTTCATGTACCACCAAAACAAAAGAAGGTCAAACTTGTGGCACTCAAACTCAGACGGAATGTATCTTTTTGGTGGGAAAATCTGAAGAATCAAAGAGAACGTGAGGGGAAGAGTAAGATCGTTACATGGGAGAAAATAAAAAGGGAGCTGAAGAGAAAATATTTACCTCATAATTATAGGCAAGAGATCTTTCTCAAAATACATGATTTCAAGCAAAAAGATCTTAGTGTGGAGGAGTACACTGCAGAATTTGATAATTTGATGTTGAAAGGAGAGCTTGTGGAACCGGAAGAGCAAACAATCATAAGATACCTAGGAGGTCTGAAGTATGAGATTGCTAAAGTTGTTCAACTACAGCCATATTGGTCTTTAAATGATGTGAGCAAGCTGGCATTAAAAGTTGAAAAGCAACAGAAGTTTGAAAAGAGTGTTCGGTACGGCTCAAAAGAAGGCTATACAAAAGGAGGAAGTTCCAAGCCTACTGTCCAAAGCAAGGTGACATTGAAGGTACAAGAAAAGGGTGAAGAATCTGTTGGCAACAAAAAGACACCTAATTCTTCTACCCCAAGTGGCCGAAAATGCTTCAAATATCATGGTTTTGGGCATATTACTTCAGATTATCCAAATAGGAGGATTGTAACTTTGGTTGATGATCATAGTGATGGAGGAGAGGATGAAGCTGAGGACGAACCAAAATACGATGATCAGATTACTTATACTGATCATGGTTTGTCTATTGTATTGCAACATAGTTTACAAGTATCCTATGTGGCCGACGATGAAACTTGGGTGAGAAAAAATGTGTTTCACACTAAATGCACTTCTCTTGGCAAGGTGTGTTTGGTGATCATCGACAGCGGTAGCTTTGAGAATGTGGTATCTTTGGAGATGGTGCAGAAGCTAAAGTTGGACACTATCCCTCATCCACATCCATACCAATTATGTTGGCTACAGAAAGGAAATGACATCAATGTAACTAAAAGATGTTAGTTTCATTTTCTATTGGCAAGTATTATAAAGATGAAGTATGGTGTGATGTTGCTCCTATGGATGCTTATCATTTGTCGTTGGGAAGACCTTGGCATTATGATAGAAGGGTGTTGTATGACGGCTACAAACATACTTATTCTTTTAAGGTGAATGAAAAGAAGATTATCTTAGCTCCATTACAACCATCCGAAATCAGTGCACCAAAGAAGAAAGTTAGCGCTTTTATGTCCTATGGTGAATGCAAAGGTGAATTAGACATGGGTGGTCAAATTATGGCTCTAGTAGTAGTAGAGGAAAATGAACAACACAAGGAGACACCAGCAATCATGAAACAAATCCTAGAAGAATTTGAAGATGTTATACCAGAAGAGATTCCACATGGCCTTCCACCCTTGAGAGACATCCAACATCACATTGATCTCATTCCAGGGGTTGTTCTACCTAATAAGGCAGCATATAGAATGAGTCCCAAGGAGCATGAAGAACTTCAAAGGCAAGTTGATGAATTGGTGAAAAAAGGGTTAATTCGGGAGAGCATGAGTCATTGTGCGGTTCCAGCCTTGTTGGTGCCTAAGAAGGATGGTTCTTGGAGAATGTGCGTGGACAGTCGCACCATCAACAAAATCACAGTGGACTATCGCTTTCCTATTCCAAGGTTAGATGATTTACTTGATCAATTGTGTGGTGCTTATATTTTCTCTAAAATTGATTTGAGGAGTGGCTATCACCAAATAAGAATGAGGCCCGGAGATGAGTGAAAAACAATATTTAAAACTAGAGAACGCTTATATGAATGGTTGGTTATGCCATTTGGGCTATCTAATGCTTCGAGCACCTTCATGAGATTTATGAATCACATATTTAAGCCATACATTGGAATATTTGTTGTAGTTTATTTTGATGATATATTGGTGTACAACAAGAGCAAAGAGGAGCATATGAATCATCTGAAAGATATCTTTCTTATTTTGAGGCAACAAAAGCTTTATGCTAATCTAAAGAAGTGTGATTTCTTTACTTGTAGTGTGGTGTTTTTGGGGTATGTTGTTTCAAAAGATGAAATCATGATGGATCAAAGTAAGGTAGAGGCTATTCTCAATTGGCCGACACCTGCTTCTTTGCATGATGTGAGGAGTTTCCATGGCTTAACTTTGTTTTATAGAAGATTTATCAACGGTTTCAGCTCTATTGTCGCTCCAATCACCGAATGTCTGAAATGTGATAAATTCAAATGGACTATCTTAGTGAATGTCTGAAGATTTATCAAGGGTTTCAGCTAATGATGCTTTTGAGCTTTTTTAAAAAGAAAGGTGACCGAAGCTCCTATCTTAGTTCTACCAAATTTTGACAATGTGTTTGAAGTTGAATGTGATGCATCTAATATGGGAATTTGTGCTGTTTTGAGTCAAGACGGAAAGCCCATTACATTTTTTAGTGAAAAGCTGAATGATACAAGAAAGAAATACTCTACTTATGATAAGGAGTTTTATGCGATTTATCGAGCTTTGTCTCATTGGAGTCAATATCTTCTTGCCAAGCCATTTGTTCTATATTCTGATCATGAGGCATTAAAGTTCATTAATCACCAACACAAACTAAACAAGAGGCATGCAGCTTGGGTGGAGTTTTTACAATCTTACAACTTTACAATCAAGCACAAATCTGGTGTTCAAAATGTAGTTGCTGATGCATTGAGCAGAAAACATTCTTTGTTATCAGCAATGGAAGTCAAAGTGGTTGGATTTGAAACATTCAAAGATCTCTATCAGAATGATGTGGATTTCGGCTCAATATGGCAGAATTGTAAATCAGGTTCCTTTCAATAATTTTTTATCTTTGATGGTTTTCTTTTTCGAGCTAATGCTTTGTGTGTTCCATCTTGTTCTTTGAGACAAGTAATTCTAGCTGAAGCTCATGGTGGTGTTTTGGGAGGACATTTCGGTAGGGACAAGACTCTAGCTCTTGTTCAATCAAATTTCTATTGGCCTAAAATGTTCAGAGATGTGGATAGACATGTGAAGCGATGCTGATTATGTCATTTGGCAAAATCAAGAAGTCAAAATTCTGGTTTGTACACTCCATTGCCAGTGCCAAATGCTCCATGGGAGGATGTGAGTCTTGATTTCGTTTTGGGACTGCCAAAAACTTAAAGGAACAAGGATTCTATCATGGTTGTTGTTGACAGATTTTCAAAAATATCTCACTTTGTTCCATGCAATAAATCAAATGATGCATCGCATATTGCTGATTTATATTTTAAGGAGATTGTTAAATTGCATGGTATTCCAAGAACTATGATTTCTGATCGAGATTCAAAATTTGTAAGTCATTTTTGGAGAACTCTTTGGAGGAAGCTGGGTACCTCTTTGAATTTCAGCAGCTCGCATCATCCACAAACCAATGGGCAAACTGAGGTAACAAACAGAAGCTTGGGAAATTTGCTTATAAGCTATGTTGGCAAGAATATTAAGCAATGGGATCTCATTCTTCCACAAATTGAATTTGCCTATAATCGTTCTATACATCATAGTATTGGTAAGAGTCCTTTTGAGGTAGTTTATGGTGCTAATCCGGCTGGTCCTTTGGACTTAATCACTCTTTCTACAACAAAGCAATTTAGTAGAGATGCTGATGAAAGAGCTAAGCAGATAAAGAAGCTGCATGAGGGTGTGAAAGCAACCATTGAGAAGCAAAATGAGAGGTATATGCAAGCTGCCAACAAACACAGAAAACATGTGGAGTTTAATGCAGGTGATTTGGTCTGGATTCATCTAAGGAAGGAGAGGTTTCCGCCGGGCAAATTTGGAAAACTGAAACCAAAGGCTGATGGTCCATTCAAGGTGCTTAAAAGAATTAGCAAAAATGCTTATGAGATTGAGCTACCTAAAGATTACGGAGTATCCCCAACATTTAATGTAGCTGATTTAAGTCCTTTTCATAATCTTATTGACGAAACAAACAAGGACGTGAGGACAAGTCTTTTTCAACCAGGGGAGATTGACACGGGAGTGTCTAATTTGCTACAATCTGTTCATATGGACGATGCTGATAATATGATATTTTTTTTAGCCAACAATATTGTGTTGAATCTCGGATTTTGATGATGAAGTCAATTGTCATTTGTTATCTAATCCATATGTTAAGATAAGTGTGCAGGATTAACTACGATGAAAGTAAGATATGCAGCAGGAGTTACGCCGAAGTCAAGACTATGATCACGTTGGGGGTTCGAGAGTTCGACGGAAGTCCGGACAGTCATCGGAGGTTCTGCGGGAACAAATCCGAGAAGTCCAGGAGCTTGCCAAAGAAGCTCATCGGAACTCGCCAAGTGGATCATCGCAAGTCCAGGAGTTTGCCGGAAGTCCGCCGGAGCATCGCCGAGGGTTCGTCGGATGATCGCCGGAAGCTCGACGGAAGAAGCGATTGACGCACCGGAGCAAGTTGCGGTAAATGTCTTGAAAAATATTGTAGTTAGCATGATGATTAAGTTAGAAATGGGAGGTGATTCCATTAACTTAATCTTGGGGCAATTGGGCCCTTGACAGACCCAAATTGGGCCGAATGGATCAGCCCATTCGGACCCAGATTCCCTAGCTGACGGTGGCACCGCCTGGGTCGGCGGTGACACCGCCCAGCAGTCGAGCCTCGGAGTGAGGCTGGACGGTGGTACCGCCCCTGTCAGGCAGTGGCACCGCCTGGGCTCAGTCTCCGAGTGAGACTGGGCGGTAGTACCACTCTTGTCAGGCGGTGGTACCACCCGAGCTTGGTCTCCGAGCTCTGTCAGGCGGTAGTACCGCCCATTTATGGCGGTAGTACCGCCAGGACCCCGAAAACATGGGAAATGACATTTTTGAGCTCCAAATTCAAATCAGTTTGGGGCCTATATAAACCCCACCCTTTCATGCATGAAAGGGCACCGAAACTTAGCATTTATTCTGAGATTTTGAGAGCTTAAAAGTATTGTAAAAGGCTAGAAGTTCTTCTCCCTCTTTTCTTCGAAGTTTTGATCATTCAAGAGAGGAGTGAAAAATCTGTAAGGGTTGTCTCCTAAGCCCGTCAAAAGGAGTGAAACTGTAAAATGGTGGTTGGCCTTCGCCTATTGAAGGAATGCCTCTAGTGGACGTCGGTGACCTCATCGGAGGAGGAAGCCAAAAGTGGATGGAGGTCAAGATTGACCGAACCACTCTAAATCTCGGTTTGCATTTACATTTTGTTCTCTATCTTAACTGCAACTACTTCCGTAGCTTTACTTTAACTGCACTTTACTTGATCTTAAGTTAAAGCAATTTTCGATTTGACTTTCATATTGAAATCGTTCTTATCATATAAACGTCGTTTTAAATCGTCGAAAGTTTTCGGCTGCACTAATTCACCCCCCCCTCTTAGTGCTCTTGATCCTAACAATTGGTATCAGAGCGGGGTTAACTCTCAATCGGATTAAAACCCAAGAGAGATGGCATACGTCGGAAATCAAGAGGGCCACTCTATTACACATCCACCCATGTTCAATGGGACGGACTACACCTATTGGAAGACCCGAATGAGGATCTTTCTTATTTCAATGGATTTTGAACTTTGGAATCTTGTCGAAAATGGATTTTCAAAGTCTTCTCTTCCAATGATCGATTGGAATGAATTGGAAAAGAAGACTTTCGCTTTTAATGCAAAGGCTATGAATGCCTTATTTTGTGCGCTTGATAAAAATGAGTTCAATCGTGTTTCGATTTGTGAAACCGCATTTGATATTTGGCATACACTCGAAGTGACTCACGAAGGCACAACTAGAGTGAAAGAGTCAAAAATCAATCTTTTGATACATTCTTTTGAACTTTTTTGAATGAAACCGAGCGAGACTATTGGCGATATGTACACCCGTTTCACGGATGTCGTCAATGGTCTAAAAGGACTCGGCAAAAGTTTTTCGGATTTTGAGCTCGTAAATAAGATTCTAATATCCCTTCCTAAGAGTTGGGACCCTAAAGTCAATGCTATTCAAGAGGCTAAAGATCTAAACAACTTCCCTCTTGAAGAATTAATCGGGTCATTAATGACCTACGAAATGACTTACAAAGCTCATGAAGAGCAAGAAGAGATCCTTCCAAAGAACAGGAAGGATATGACACTTAGAACTTTCGAAGACCACTTGAGAGAAAACTCAAGTGATGAAGACTGTGACGATGACTTGGCACTTCTAACAAGGAAATTCTAAAAATTCATTAAAAGAAACAAGTTTAAAAATGACTCAAAAAATAAATTTGAACCCAAAAAGGACCAAGTTATTTGCTACGAATGCAAGAAGCCGGGACACTACAAAAGTGATTATCCCCAAGCCAAGAAAAGAACACCAAAGAAGAAGGCGCTCAAAGCAACGTGGGATGACTCAAGCGCGTCCGAAGAAGAGGAGTCCAACACCGAGCAAGTTGCTCATTACGCCCTAATGGCCATCGGAGATGAGGTAACAAATTTAATTGATGCAGATTTATCATTTGATGAATTACTAAATGCCTTCCATGAATTATTTGATGAATGCAAAACTATTAGTAGAAAATATAAATTACTAAAAAAGGAGCATGATAGTCTTACTTGTAATTTTGACAAATTAGAAATTGAATATCATGATAGTTTAGCTCCATGTAAAAAATGTCATGATCTAGAAACTCTCCAAAAGGAGAACTTGCTACTTAAGGACACCTTGAAGAAATTTGAGGTTGGTAGCAAGTCTTTGAATATGATCCTTACAAATAAGGGTCATGTTCCTAAAAGAAGTGGAATCGGATTTGTGAGAAGTCCTCACCAAAATCCAACCACCTTCATTAAAGGCCCCATCTTATATGTTCAGCACCAAAGCAAATGTAACTTTTGTTGCAAACATGGACATAGAACTTATCATTGTCCATTCAAGAAAGTTAGTCCAAACAAACTTATCATGGACATAGAACTGACTCAACAAACTTCTCGTGCGGAATGTGCAGCATGTACTATTTCGACAAAAGGACCCCAGTGGACTTGGAAGAGCGGCCAAGGTATGAACCCAGGAACCTCATGCTTCAGCAAACTGATTACATCAACCACTGTGAAGCAGAAATAAAAAGGTTGAAGGGGGCACTGGAAGCCGAAAGGGAAAAAGGGAAAGAATCGGAACAAGTACAAAATCAGGCCATACTTATTGCCCAAGAGAACTTCCAACTAAAGCATGAATTGGAAGAAATAAGGAAGAAATATCAGCAACTGGAGCAAGAAGGACTAGAGATGGACAGGCTCAGAATGGAGAAGGCAGACCTACAAAGAGAAATTCAGATCCTAAAAGAAAAGGGCAAGGCCAAAGAAGAAGAAGCATACGTTCTTATGGAAGAAGAGGCACAGAAAATCCTATCTGCTGGAACAGACAATCAAAAGGGAACAAAAAACATGCTATTCAACCTAAAGGTGCAAATAGAAATACCTGGCGTACCGATATTCAAAGTAAACACAATACTAGATACGGGGGCAACAACGTGCTGCATTGATGACAGGGCAGCCCCAGGAGTAGCTTTGGAGAAAAGCTCATACCCCGTACATTTCAGCGGGATAACCTCAAAAGCAACCGCTGATAAGAAGTTAAAAGGAGGGAAGATGACAATAGGAGACAACTCCTTCAGAATTCCCTACACGTATGCATTCCCCATGAAGTTAGGGGACGACATACAAATGATAATAGGCTGCAACTTCATACGAGCGATGCAAGGAGGGGTCAGAATTGAAGGTAACATGGTTACTTTCTATAAAAATCTAACTACAATCAGCACCCTTCCATACACTCCAGCAGCAGCAGCAATAGAAGAACTGGATTTAGATGAGGAGGATTATATCCAGATCCAAGAGTTGGTGTGTTATTCAGCAGAGCCACAAAAGGATGAGGCAAGCCTGAGAGCCCAATTCGGAAATCTCCTTGAAGAACTAAGGGCCCAGGGTTATGTTGGGGAAAACCCACTCCAACACTGGGAGAAAAACAAGATCACGTGCAAATTGGAAATAAAAAACCCAGACTTCACAATTGAGGATAAACCTATCAAGCACCTCACGCCTCAAGCAAAGGAGTCGTTTTCCAAGCATGTCAGGGCGCTATTAGACCTAGGTGTGATAAGACCAAGTCAAAGCCGACACCGAACAATAGCTATAATGGTCAATTCAGGAACAACAATTAACCCAGCAACAGGGCAGGAGACGAAAGGAAAGGAACGAATGGTGTTCAACTACCGCAGGCTAAACGACATTACAGAAAAGGACCAATACAGCCTCCCAGGAATAAACACCATATTAAGAAAGGTCAGCACCAGCAAAATATATTCCAAATTTGATCTAAAATCAGGCTTTCATCAGGTAGCAATGCACCCTGAGTCCATAGAATGGACTGCGTTCTGGGTACCAGAAGGCCTTTATGAGTGGTTGGTCATGCCATTTGGGCTGAAAAATGCCCCAGCGATATTTCAGAGAAAAATGGATGACTGCTTCAGAGGTACGGAACAATTTATAGCAGTTTACATAGATGACATATTGGTTTTCTCTGAAAATATGAAAGATCATGCTAAGCATCTGAAGAAAATGATCGAGATATGCCAGAAAAATGGGCTAGTCCTGAGCCCTACCAAAATGAAGATTGCGGTCCAAGAGATCGAATTCCTTGGAGCAGTTCTGGGCAATTCAAGGATCAAACTCCAACCCCACATTATCAAGAAAATCATTGGATACAATGAAGAGGACTTAACAACAAAGAGGGGGATGAGGTCATGGTTGGGAATACTAAACTATGCAAGGAGCTACATACCCAACCTCGGTAAACTCTTAGGGCCTTTATACTCCAAAACAAGCCCAACAGGAGAAAGGAGGATGAACGAGCAAGACTGGAAGCTTATCAAGGAAATCAAAGGAATGGTAAACAAGCTGCCAGACCTAGAGGTCCCACCCCAAGAGTGTTTCATAATCCTAGAAGTGGACGGATGCATGGAGGGATGGGGAGGGGTGTGTAAATAGAAAAACAAAAGGAGTGACCCAAGAAATTCAGAAAGGGTTTGTGCGTACGCAAGCGGGAAGTTTAGCCCGATCAAATCAACCATTGATGCCGAAATGCACGCTGTAATGAAAACTCTAGAAGCTCTGAAAATATATTATCTTGACAAAAGGGAGATCCTCATCAGAACAGATTGTCAAGCCATCATCAGCTTCTTCAACAAATCAGCACAGAACAAACCATCAAGGGTCAGATGGATGACATTTACGGACTATATCACCGGGAATGGGATAAAAGTCCAGTTTGAACATATTGAGGGCACAAGCAACATCCTGGCAGATTCACTGTCCAGATTAATAAACGTTTTAATAACTGCAGGATGGAAGGACGAACAGGAGGAGCAGCTATCATTAATAGCAGGGGCGATCAAAGAGCTAAAAGACAAGCCCAGCCCACGAGCAGAAGCCCTTCTAAGTCAGATAGCCCACAAGATTGCGAACTATTCTCCGAATATGCTGCCGAGCTTCGTAAGATCAGAAGCAAAATGCGGGGAGGGATCTCACCCAATCCCTCTTCAATTGCCTAAAGGAACCACGATAAACTCTATGCAACATGATAAAGAATTTAGATCAGTGTTTGAGGCACCCAAAAGTAAATGGGTACCTAAAAATCATCCTTTCTTGTAGAAACATACATCATCACAAGCTAGGAGCAAGAGATGGTACCTTGATAGTGGATGCTCAAGGCATATGACCGGAGATCCATCTCAATTCTCTAAACTCACTAGCATAGACGAAGGCTATGTCACCTTCGGAGACAACAACAAGGGTAAAATCATTGGCAAAGGAACCATAGGTAACAAATCCAATGTTAGGACTCTGGCTAGGAGAGTCCTAATTGATAGGGGCATTCATGTAAAATCTACCTAAGCCGACCCTTATTAAAGAGGTGAAGAGGCCGGCTAGGGTTTGGAGGTTATTTCTTAAAGAAGAATTAGGAGTTGTAAAGGAATAGGAGTCTTGAGTAGGAGTCCTATTAGGAGTCTTGAGTAGAAGTCTTACTTGAGTAGGAGTCTTGAGTAGGAGTCCTATTAGGAGTTAGGGTTTAGAAACCCTATAAATAGTCATGTATTAATCCTCTTTCAATAAGCAATAGATGAATCTTTTCTGCAGCCTTTGAGCAGCAACTTGGAGGAAGGAACCCCTATAGAGTTCTAGGAGGCCGATCCCCTAAAGAGATCAACCCCAAGCTTAGAATCTAAAAGGGTTCTAACACTTGGTATTAGAGCAGCGTTCTTGGCATCTCGCTGCCCTTCCACAGCAGGCCAAAGCAATTCCCACAATTGCTTAGAAGATCATCGCCAAATTCCACGGTCATCTCCACCCCCGCGGATCATTCTTTGATCTCCCCGTGAATTGCAACAGGTTCTGGTTTCCTACCTTACTGCTGCTGCAATTTAGTTATCCTTATTCGAAAATCCAAAAAAAAAATTTGTTCCTATATTGCTGCATAAACTTTTTGTCGCAAAGTTTTCATCTCTACGACGAAAGATACATTACAGAATTTCAGCCGCATAGCACAGTCTGTTTGATCTTGCTACTACGTTTTCTCTATCCAAATCTCTACGAAATTTTTATGACAGCTTTGACACTTCCTAATAGCAGATTTCTCTTTGGTTTTGTCAAAAAATTCCTAATATAAACCATTGATCTTTTACGTCTAATCTGCTATACTTAAAAATCTGCACTATAAAATTTCAGCCGCATAGCATAGTTTGTTTGATCTTGCTATTGCGTTTTTTCTATCCAAATCTCTACAAAATTTTTATGATAGATTTGATACATCCTAACAGTGGATTTCCTTTTGGTTTTATCAAAAAATTCTTAATATAAACCACTGGTCTTTTACGTCCAATCTGCTACACTTGAAAATCTGTGCTACAGAAAATTTCAGCCGCATATTGTTGCCTTAACCGATCTATTTGTAATCTTTTTTGAACGAAATTTCTTCTACACTTTATAGATCATCTTGGCTTCCATCTAAGATTGATCTATTGAGGAATTCATCTCTAAAAACAATTTTGTGTTGCTGCAAATTTTCATCACAAACCGTTGAAATTTTTCGACGAGAATTCTGCTATCGCAACTAACACCAATTTCCTTGCTGTTATACTGCCAAAATTTTCTTGATTAAATTGGACATCCTTGCTGCCATATAAACTGAGATTTTGCTGTCAATTCCCTCCTCAAATCTCTCCAGTTTTTGATGAAAATTTCATCGAGAATCCGCTGTTTCTTCGACGACAATTCTGCTCTTACAAGATAACACAATTCTGCAGCAAACTTCCATTGATTTCTATCAAACCTTTGCTGTCATCTACCGTAGATCTAAAACCTTCATCCATAGCCCTAAAACTCCACCAAACCACACCCTCAAACTACACCCAAAACTGCCACAAAACAAGCCTAAACCGCAGCCTACATCCACCAATCCACCAACCCTTTCGACCATCACTTCTCTCAACCCATACTTGCCTTTAACCCGACCACAAAAGAGAGATCTTAACATCACAGATTTGGAGGCATATTCTATGGCATCTAAGGAGGCAATCAATACTAAATTCGAAGCCTTGGAGGCGCGAATGAAGGATAAAATTTGGACTCTCTTTACCGAACTCAGTTTGGGCCGATCACTAAGCTCGAAGAAATCATATCAAGGAAAGAGCTCTAACCAATCGCACCAAGCCCGAAGAGATGACTTCCAAGAGAGGGGAGGTTCAATGACTGACCTCAACTATCCACACATGAGGGTGGACTTCCCTAGATGGGAAGAAGGAGACCCGATTGGTTGGATCTCGCGTGCGGAGCGATATTTTCGGTACCACAAAACCGTAGATGCATCTATGGTAGAAATTGCAGCTATACATCTTGAAGGGGATATCATACAATGGTTTCATTGGGTTAAATATACTCATGGAGTTCTCTCATGGCGACAATTCAAAGAAGGACTATTGATCCGCTTCGGGCCAACCGATTACGAGAACATTGACGTTCTAGCAAAGATCCGACAAACCTCTACCGTTCAGGAGTACCAAACCAGGTTTAAAATGTTATTTAATCAAACTCATGATTGGTCTCAAAAACAGCTATTGGGGACCTTCATTGAGGGCTTGAAGCCGGAGATCCGAGGAGAAGTTAAAGCACGACAATCGTACACGCTTATGGGAGCCATCTCTTTCGCACGACATCAAGAGGAGCGAATGAACCATGAAGCCCGAAGGACTAGGATCACTTCTCAACCTACAATGCAGAAGCCCTCACCCCCTCCTACTATCAATCAAGTTCTTGCACCAAAAATGATGACAAGAGAAGAGCTTCGAGAGCGATCTACAAAGGAGTTATGTTGGCATCGCGACGAGTCGTGGAGCCACGAGCATCACTATAGAAAAGGGAGACTTCTAATGATTAAACAAGTAGAAGAAGAGATCATTGAATATCAAGAAGGGAGCCTTGATAATAAAGAAGAAGATGCAGAAGAAGAGCCACAACCGACCGAAGTTATGGTGCATGCACTAGCTGGCTACTCAAACCCGCAAACGATGAAAGTTGAAAGCCTTCTCAAACAACAATCGATCACTGCTCTCATCGACGTGGGCATCACTAATAACTTTTTAGATAGTAAAGTTGCTATCCGGATGGCCTTACCTATCGAGTATTACAGCAGGTTTGACGTCAAGTTCACCGACGGACGGATTTTGAAGTGTGATCGTAGGCGCCCGCAAGAGAAACTATTACTACAGGAACAAGAGATAATTGGAGATTTCTTCCTCCTCCCTCTTGATGATCATGAGGCTATGCTCAAAATTGAATGGTTGACAACATTAGGTAATGTTTTCTGGAATTTTATGAAACTAATTTTGAGATTTTACAGTAAAGAGAAACAGGTGATTCTACACCGGAAACGTGGGGGCGACGTAATGACGATTTGCACACAACAAATGGAGAATGTTTTGCATAAAGCATGCAGCGGCTTTTTGGTACAACTTGAGCAGCAAACTAAGAGAGAGCCAATAGAATTTGAAGATCCAAACCTACTTCCTTTGCTTGCTGAATTTTCAGATATATTTGACGAACCACGCAACCTACCTCTTGCCCGTCGGCATGATCATTGTATATCGATTCTTCTGGGCAAACCTCCTGCAAATACTTGGCTATATCAACATTCATATCTGCAGAAGGATGAAATAGAAAGGATTGTAAAAGAGATGCCCGAAACAGGAGTTATTTGGCCAAGTTGCAGCCCCTACTTTTCACTGGTGCTCTTCGTACGAAAGAACGACGAAACATGGCAAATGTGCATTGATTACCGAACCCTCAATAACATAACCATCAAGGAAAAATACCCTATTCCAATAGCAGATGAATTGCTAGATGAAAGGGAGCACAAATCTTCACAAAGCTGGACCTTCGATCCGGGTATCATCAGATATGAATGTGCAAAGAAGAGATACCGAAAACCGCCTTTTGAAGACACAACGGCCACTACGAATTTTTGCTTTCGTCACCAGAAGGTGGAATATCTTGGGCATATCATATCAGAGGAAGGTGTGACAGTGGACCCCTCCAAAATTGGAGCAATGCAAAACTGGCTGACCTCGAGGAATATAAAATTGCTACGTGGCTTTCTCGGTTTAATAGGCTACAATCGCAAGTTCATGAAAAACTATGGAAAGATCAGTGCATCACTTATTTCCTTACTGAAAAAAGATTTCTTCCAATGGTTGGACAAAGCCTCCGCTGCCTTCGACAAACTTAAGGCAGCCATGACGACGACGCCGGTGCTAGCACTACGAAATTTCAGCCGACCCTTCATTATTGAGGTCGATGCATCTGAAATCGGAATTGGAGTCATTCTCATGCAAGATGGTCGACCACTCGCATACACTAGCAAGACATTGTCTCCCTCCTATCAAAATATGTCAACATATGATAAGGAGATGCTCGCCATTGTACACGCAGCAACAAGGTGGAGATCCTACTTGATCGGTCGACGATTTCAAATTAAAACCAACTATAAAAGGCTCAATTACTTTTTGGAGCAAAAGATATCATCCCCCGAGCAGCAAAAATGGGTAATAAAACTTCTTAGATTTGATTATGAAATAACTTACAAAAAGGGGAAAGAGAATGTTGTTGCAGATGCGCTTTCACAGCTAGCCGAGCAAGCTGAACTTTCGGCCGTTTCGCTTCCAACCAGTGGCTTCCTTGAGGATATTAAGATGGAATGGCAGGATGATCCAGAGAGACCAGTAAGATCATAAAAATATTGGAAGAAGCATTAAGCTTCGTGGCTCATTACAATTGAGACTCAAACGAATTACACTATAAAGGACGCATTGTGCTTATGACAAATTCTACTTGCATCTTCACAAGCAGATTTTGGACAAAGTTATTCCATATGCAGGGTACTAAATTGAAAAGGAGTATGGCATATCACTCACAAACCGACAGCCAGACGAAAGTTGTAAATAGGTGCTTGGAGACAACCTAAAGCCACCCACCAAATATGACTACTCAAGGAGAACTTCAGACCCAGCCAAGTGTCATTATTGATTAACGGATCGTGACTCGATTACGACGACCCACTACTGAAGTGCTAATACAGTGGGTGAACCTACCAACAGAAGATGCCACTTGGGAGAACTATGACGACTTAAAGATCAAATTCCCAAAATTCATGAATCGTCAGCCTCGAGGACAAGGCTGATTTGAAGAGGGCGGGTCTGTTAGGACTCTAGCTAGGAGAGTCCTAATTGATAGGGGCATTCATGTAAAACCTACCTAAGCCGACCCTTATTAAAGAGGTGAAGAGGCCGACTAGGGTTTGGTGGTTATTTCTTAAAGAAGAATTAGGAGTTGTAAAGGAATAGGAGTCTTGAGTAGGAGTCCTATTAGGAGTCTTGAGTAGAAGTCTTACTTGAGTAGGAGTCTTGAGTAGGAGTCCTATTAGGAGTTAGGGTTTAGAAACCCTATAAATAGTCATGTATTAATCCTCTTTCAATAAGCAATAGATGAATCTTTTCTGCAGCCTTTGAGCAGCAACTTGGAGGAAGGAACCCCTATAGAGTTCCAGGAGGCCGATCCCCTAAAGAGATCAACCCCAAGCTTAGAATCTGAAAGGGTTCTAACATCCAACTTCTTTATTGAAGATGTTTTGTTAGTTGATGGTTTAAAATATAACCTCTTGAGCATTAGTCAATTGTGTGATAAAAGATATATTGTCAAATTCGAATCTAATGCTTGCATTGTTGAAAAACCACACAAAAACACATCTATGATTGTATTAAAACAAAATAATGTATACACCATTGACATCAATGATCTTTGCAATGAAAAGTGTTTCTCGGTTTTGAATGAGAATGCTTGGCTTTGGCAAAGGAGATTAGGTCATGCTAGCATGAAACTAATTACTCAAATATCATCCAAAGAACTTGTAAGAGGAATTCCTCATATCAAGTTCATCAAAGATAATGTGTGTGATGCTTGTCAATTAGGAAAACAAATTAAGGGTAGTTTCAAATCTAAGAATCAAATAAGCACCTCTAGGCCCTTACAATTGATCCATATGGACTTGTTTGGACCTATCTCTACATCAAGTCTAGGAGGTAGCAAATACGCCTTCGTCATTGTAGATGACTATAGTAGATACACATGGACTTATTTCTTAAAACACAAAAATGAATGCTTTAGATATTTTACCAAGTTTTGCAAACTTGTCCAAAATGAAAAGGGTTCTATGATTGCATCAATTAGAAGTGATCATGGTGGTGAATTTCAAAACCGTGATTTTCAAGAATTTTGTGAATTTAATGGATACAATCATAACTTCTCTACTCCAAGAAATCCTCAACAAAATGGAGTAGTAGAAAGAAAAAATAGAAATTTACAAGAAATGGCAAGAACCATGTTGAATGAACATAGCCTACCCAAATATTTTTGGGCCGAAGACGTAAACACTGCATGCTATATTTTGAATAGAGTTCTAGTAAGACCCTTACTCACCAAAACTCCCTATGAGTTGTGGAACAACAAAAAACCCAATGTTTCATATTTTAAAGTTTTTGGGTATAAGTGTTTTATCTTGAATGAAAAAAATGCATTAGGAAAATTTGATGCTAAATCCGATAAAGGAATTTTCCTTGGTTATTCTTCGGTTTCTAAAGCTTTTCATATATTCAATAAAAGAACTTTAATTATAGAAGAATCCATTCATGTTGTTTTCAATGAGATTTCTGAAATCAAGAAAAATGATTTTGATGATGATGTTAATTTTGATTCTTTGAATTTAAATGAAACCCCTTCTCCAACTAGCAACTTGGATGCATCCACTTCCGAAACATCCTTACCCAAGGATTGGAAATATGTAGATGCTCATCCTAAGGAGCTAATTCTAGGAGATACATCTAAGGGGGTTCAAACACGTTCTTCTCTTAAAGAATTTTGTGCCAACGCCGCTTTTCTCTCCCAAATTGAACCTAAATGTATTGACAAAGCCATGAAAGATGATTCATGGATTATCGCAATGCAAGATGAGTTAAATCAATTTGAGAGAAATGAGGTGTGGAAGCTTGTTCCTAGGCCAAATGACCATTTAGTTATTGGTACTAAATGGGTCTTTAGAAATAAGCAAGATGAATATGGCATCGTGGTTAGAAACAATGCTAGATTAGTAGCCAAAGGTTTCAACCAAGAAGAATGTATCGATTACGAAGAAACCTTCGCTCCTGTGGCTAGATTAGAAGCCATAAGGATGCTCCTTGCCTATGCTAGTAATAATAATTTTAAGTTATTTCAAATGGATGTTAAAAGTGCTTTTCTTAATGGCTTTATTTTTGAAGAAGTTTATGTTGAACAACCTCCCGGATTTGAAAATAATAGCCTCACTAATCATGTGTTTAAATTAACTAAAGCTCTCTATGGTTTAAAACAAGCCCCAAGGGCTTGGTATGAGAGACTTAGTTCTTTTCTTATTAAAAATAATTTTACAAAAGGCAAGGTTGATACTACATTGTTTATCAAGAATTTTGAAAATAATTTTCTCATTGTTCAGATTTATGTTGATGATATTATCTTTGGTTCTACAAACGAATCTCTTTGTGAATCCTTTGCTAAAACCATGAGTCTAGAATTTGAAATGAGTTTGATGGGATAATTAACCTTTTTCTTAGGCTTACAAATTAAGCAACTAAGAAATGACATCTTTATTAGTCAAACTAAATATACTTTAGACTTGCTAAAGAGATTTAATATGGAAAGCTCAAAAGCCATTAACACTCCTATGAGCACATCCACTAAGTTAGAAGTTGATGAAAGTGGAGAAAGCTTCGATAAAAAAACTTATAGGGGTATGATAGGAAGTTTACTTTACCTCACTGCAACTAGACCAGATATCATGTTCAGTGTAGGACTTTGTGCTAGGTTTCAATCGAACCCTAAGATATCTCATCTCAAAGTGGTTAAAAGAATGCTTAGATATCTTAAAGGTACCACAAATCTAGGATTATGGTATCCGAAAACTGAGAAGTTTGAGTTAATTGCTTATGCTGATGCAGATTTTGCTGGATGTAGATTAGATAGAAAAAGCACATCAGGAACATGTCAATTTTTGGGACATGCTCTTGTTTCCTGATCATCTAAGAAACAAAACTCGGTTACACTATCAACAACCGAAGCTGAGTATATAGCAGCTAGTGCATGCTGTGCACAAGTTGTGTGGATGAAAAACACCTTAGAAGATTATAAAGTTCATTTTAAAAATATTCCCATTAAATGTGATAACACAAGTGCTATATGTTTAACAAAGAATCTCATTCAACACTCAAGAACAAACATATTGATATTAGACATCATTTTATACGAGATCATGTCACTAATCATGATATAGTTATAGAGTTCATTGATACTAAACATCAACTAGCTGATATTTTTACAAAGCCTTTAAGTGAAGAACAATTTAATTTCATTAGAAGAGAATTAGGAATGTTAATGTGTCTGAATGCTTGAACTCATTAAATCTATTTTTTGGACTTTCTTGATTCAATAATCAAATCACTCAATTGCTATGATGATTTTACATGATTACATGCCTTAATAATATGTTGGAAATTATGTGTTTTGGATATAAAAATTTTCATGATAATGAGCATGTTTTATCTTCATGATTGTATTGGAAAATCTATAGCAAAACCTTGTCCGAATGCATGAAAGTGTTAAATTTTATTTTCGGATTTTCTTGATACCTTATTCTCTTTCGAACTTAATGTAGCTCTCATAAGCATATGTTATATCGAGTTTGATTCATTGATTTTTGACATGTGGAATCAATTAGCAAATGCATCTTTCATAGTCTTATAATGTGAAAAATATTTTCGAGAAATGGATTTGATAAAATGATTCCTTCTTATAATTTCCTTCTTGAAAAAAAAAGGAAAATTTTTTACTTGCAAGGATATTGATTCACATACATATCTTGATCCTTGTAAAAATGAATCGTGATTTAATCTTTCCTTGAGATGTTTATATAATTGGTATCCTATCACTCATTATTGAAAAATTACCTATCACTCACTTGTGTTTAAAATTTGCTTATATCGTTCTCCTTTTTGTTGATGACAAAGGGGGAGAAATATATGAATTGATACTATGAGTGCCATATTTGAATTTGAATTATGTTAAAAAAGCTTGCAACGAAATATATGGTAAATTGATGATAGAAATGCTATGATTGCTAAACACTTGAAATATTTGTATTATGTTAAGATATCAAGAACTTGCATCGTAATTTCACATGTTGATATCTTACCATATGATGAATTGCTACCATTACTATCATATTCACATTTGAAATATAAAACTTGAAAATGGATGTCAAGCCTTGACATCATTTTCAGAGAGATACATCATGATAGGAATTATGATGAAAGTATTGATAAGGTTAAACAATCTTAACTTATCAATATGTCTCTTGAATTCAAAGGCTTTAAATTCAAGAATGACTTATCTTGAGTATGGCATATAGATAGGGGGAGTTAAAGTTAATTCCGTTATCAATTGATTGTCATCATAAAAAAGGGGGAGATTGTTGAATCTCGGATTTTGATGATGAAGTCAATTCTCATTTGTTATCTAATCCATATGTTAAAATAAGTGTGCAGGATTAACTACGATGAAAGTAAGACATGCAGCTGGAGTTGTGCCGAAGTCAAGACTATGATCACGTTGGGGGTTCGAGAGTTCGACGGAAGTCCGGACGGTCATCGGAGGTTTTGCGGGAACAAATCCGAGAAGTCCAAGAGCTTGCCAAAGAAGCTCATCGGAACTCGCCAAGTGGATCGTCGCAAGTCCAGGAGTTTGCCGGAAGTCCGCCGGAGTATCGCCGAGTGTTCGTCGGATGATCGCCGGAAGTTCGCCGGAAGCTCGACGGAAGAAGCGATTGACGCACCGGAATAAGTTACAGTAAATGTCTTGAAAAATATTGTAGTTAGCATGATGATTAAGTTAGAAATGGGAGGTGATCCCATTAACTAATCTTGGGGCAATTGGGCCCTTGACAGACCCAAATTGGGCCGAATTGATCAGCCCATTCGGACCCAGATTCCCTGGCCGGCGGTGGCACCGCCTGGGTCGGCGGTGGCGTCGCCCAGCAGCCGAGCCTCGGAGTGAGGCTGGGCGGTGGTATCGCCCCTGTCAGGCGGTGGCACCGCCTGGGCTCTGTCTCCGAGTGAGACTGGGCGGTAGCACCGTCCCTGTCAGGCGGTGGCACCGCCTGGGCTCAGTCTCCGAGTGAGACTGGGCGGTAGCACCGTCCCTGTCAGGCGGTGGCACCGCCTGGGCTCAGTCTCCGAGTGAGACTGGGTGGTAGCACCGCCCCTGTCAGGCGGTGGTGCCGCCCGAGCTCGGTCTCCGAGCTCTGTCAGGCGGTAGTACCGCCAGGACCCCGAAAACATGGGAAATGACATTTCTGAGCTCCAAATTCAAATCAGTTTGGGGCCTATATAAACCCCACCCTTTTATGCATGAAAGGGCACCGAAACTTAGCATTTATTCTGAGATTTTGAGAGCTTAAAAGTGTTGTAAAAGGCTAGAAGTTCTTTGTTAGAACCCTAGCAGATTCTAAGCTTGGGGTTGATCTCTCTTTAGGAGATCGGCCTCCTGGAACTCTATAGGGGTTCCTTCCTCCAAGTTGCTGCTCAAAGGCTGTAGAAAAGATTCATCTATTGCCTATCAAAAGAGGATGAATACATGACTATTTATAGGATGTCTAAACCCTAACTCCTAATAGAACTCCTACTCAAGACTCTTACTCAATTAAGACTTCTACTCAAGACTCCTAATAGGACTCCTACTCAAGACTCCTATTCCTTTACAACTCCTAATTCTTCTTTAAGAAATAACCTCCAAACCCTAGCCGGCCTCTTCACCTCTTTAATAAGGGTCGGCTTAGGTAGGTTTTACATGAATGCCCCAATCAATTAGGACTCTCCTAGCTAGAGTCCTAACAGACCCGCCCTATTCAAATCAGCCTTGTCCTCAAGGCTAACAATCCATGAATTCTGTGAATTTGATCTTCAAGTCGTCATAGTTCTCCCAAGTGACACCTTCTACTGGTAAGTTCACCCATTGTATTAGCACTTCAGTAATGAGTCATGATTTGTCGATTAATAATGGCACTCAACTGGGTCCGGGGTTCTCCTTGGGTAGTCATATTTAGTGGGTGACTTTGGGCTGTCTCCAAGCACCTATTTACCAATTTCATCTAACCGTCGGTTGGTGGGTGATACCCTATACTCCTTTTCAATTTAGCGCCCTACATATGGAATAACTCTATCCAAAATCTGCTCGAGAAGATGCAAGTAGAATTTGGCACAAGCACAATGCGTCCCCCTTATAGCGTAATTCTTTTGAGTCCCAATTGTAATGAGCCACGGAGCTTGATGCTTCTTCCAATTTTTTTATGATCTTACTGGTCTCTGGATCATCCTGCCATTCCATCTTAATATCTTCAAAGAAGTCACTGGTTGGAAGCGAAACGACTGAAAATTCAGCTTGCTCGGGTAGTTGTGAAAGCGCATCTGCAACAACATTCTCTTTCCCCTTTTTGTAAGTTATTTCATAATCAAATCCAAGAAGTTTTGTTACCCATTTTTGCTGCTCAGGGGATGATATCTTTTGCTCTAAAAAGTACTTGAGGCTTTTATGGTCAGTTTTAATTTGAAATCGTCGACCGATCAAGTAGGGTCTCCACCTCGTTGCTACGCGCATAATGGCGAGCATCTCCTTATCATATGTTGACATATTTTGATGGGAGGGAGATAATGCCTTGCTAGTGTATGTGAGTGGTCGACAATCTTGCATGAGAATGGCTCCAATTTCGATTCCAGATGCATCGACCTCAATAATGAAGGGTCGGTTGAAATTTGGTAGTGCTAGCACCGGCGTCGTCGTCATGGCTGCCTTAAGTTTGTCGAAGGCAGCGGAGGCTTTGTCCGACCATTGGAAGATATCTTTTTTCAGTAAGGGAATAAGTGGTGCACTGATCTTTCCATAATTTTTCATGAACTTACGATTGTAGCCTATTAAACCGAGAAAACCACGTAGCAATTTTATGTTCCTCGAGGTCAGCCGTTTTTGCATTGCTCCAATTTTGGAGGCGTCCACTGTCACACTTTTGTCTGATATGATATGCCCAAGATATTCCACCTTTTGGTGAAGAAACCAAAAATTCTTAGTGGCCGTTGTGTGTTCAAAAGGTAATTTTCAGTATGTCTTCTTTGCACCCTCATATTTGATGATACCTGGATCGAAGGTCCAGTTTTGTGAAGATTTATGCTCCCTTTCATCTATCAATTCATCTGCTATTGGAATAGGATATTTTTCCTTGACGGTTATGCCGTTGAGGGCTCGGTAATCAATGCACATTCGCCATGTTCCGTCCTTCTTTCGTACGAAGAGCACCGGTGAAGAGTAAGGGCTGCAACTTGGCCGAATAACTCCTGTTTTGAGCATCTCTTTTATAATCCTTTCTATTTCATCCTTCTGCAGACATAAATGTTGATGTAGCCAAGTATTTGCAGGAGGTTTGCCCATAAGAATCGGTATACAATGATCATGTCGACGGACAAGAGGTAGGTTGCGCGGTTCGTCAAATATATCTGAAAATTCAGCAAGCAAAGGAAGTAGGTTTGGATCTTCAAATTCTATTGGCTCTCTCCCTTAGTTTGCTGCTTAAGTTGTACCAAAAAGCCGCTGCATGCTTTATGCAAAACATTCTCCATTTGTTGTGTGCAAATCGTCATTACGTCGCCCCCATGTTTCCCGTGTAGAATCACCTGTTTCCCTTTACTGTAAAATCTCAAAATTAGTTTCATAAAATTACAGGAAACATTACCTAATGTTGTCAACCATTCAATTTTGAGTATAGCCTCATGATCATCAAGAGGGAGGAGGAAGAAATCTCCAATTATCTCTTGTTCCTGCAGTAATAGTTTCTCTTGCGGGCACCTACGATCACACTTCAAAATCCGTCCGTCGGTGAACTTGACGTCAAACCTGCTGTAATACTCGTTAGGTAAGGCCATCAGGACAGCAACTTCACTATCTAGAAAGTTATTAGTGATGCCCATCTCGATGAGAACAGTAATCGATTGTTGTTTGAGAAGGCCTTCAACTTTCATCGTTTGTGGGTTTGAGTAGCCAGCTAGTGCATGCACCATAACTTCGGTCGGTTGTGGCTCTTCTTCTGCATCTTCTTCTTTATTATCAAGGCTCTCTTCTTGATGTTCAATGACCTCTTCTTCTACTGGTTTAATCATAAGAAGTCTCCTTTTTCTATAGTGATGCTCGCGGCTCCACGACTCGTCGCGATGCTAACATAACTCCTTTGTAGATCGCTCCCGAAGCTCTTCTCTTGTCATCATTTTTGGTGCAAGAACTTGATTGATAGTAGGGGGGGGTGAGGGCTTCTGCATTGTAGGTTGAGAAGTGATCATAGTCCTTCGGGCTTCATGGTTCAATCGCTCCTCTTGATGTCGTGCGAAAGAGATGGCTGCCATAAGCGTGTACGGTTGTCGTGCTTTAACTTCTCTCTGGATCTCCGGCTTCAAGCCCTCAATGAAGGTCCCCAATAGCTGTTTTTGAGACCAATCACGAGTTTGATTAGATAACATTTCAAACCTGGTTTGGTACTCCTGAACGGTAGAGGTTTGTCGGATCTTTGCTAGAACGTCAATGTTCTCGTAATCGGTTGGTCCGAAGCGGATCAATAGTCCTTCTTTGAATTATCGCCATGAGAGAACTCCATGAGTATATTTAAACCAATGAAACCATTGTATGGCATCCCCTTCAAGATGTATAGCTGCAATTTCTACCATAGATGCATCTACGGTTTTGTGGTACCGAAATATCGCTCCGCACGCGAGATCCAACCAATCGGGTCTCCTTCTTCCCATCTAGGGAAGTCCACCCTCATGTGTGGATAGTTGAGGTCAGTCATTGAACCTCTCCTCTCTTGGAAGTCATCTCTTCGGGCTTGGTGCGATTGGTTAGAGCTCTTTCCTTGATATGATTTCTTCGAGCTTAGTGGTCGGCCCAAACTGAGTTTGGTAAAGAGAGTCCAAATCTTATCCTCTATTCGCGCCTCCAAGGCTTCGAATTTAACATTGATTGCCTCCTTAGATGCCATAGAATATGTCTCCAAATCTGTGATGTTAAGATCTCTCTTTTGTTGTCGGTTTAAAGGCAAGTATGGGTTGAGAGAAGTGATGGTCGAAAGGGTTGGTGGATTGGTGGATGTAGGCTGCGGTTTAGGCTTGTTTTGTGACAGTTTTGGGTGCAGTTTGAGGGTGTGGTTTGGTGGAGTTTTAGGGCTATGGATGAAGGTTTTAGATCTATGGTAGATGGCAGCAAAGGTTCGATAGAAATCAATGGAAGTTTGCTGCAGAATTGTGTTATCTTGTAAGAGCAGAATTGTCGTCGAAGAAACAGCGGATTCTCGATGAAATTTCCATCAAAAACTTGAGAGATTTGAGGAGGGAATTGACAGCAAAATCTCAGTTTATATGGCAGCAAGGATGTCCAATTTAATCAAGAAAATTTCGGCAGTATAACAGCAAGGAAATTGGTGTAAGTTGCGATAGCAGAATTCTCGTCGAAAAATTTCAGCGGTTTGTGATGAAAATTTGCAGCAACACAAAATTGTTTTTAGAGATGAATTCCTCAATAGATCAATCTTAGATGGAAGCCAAGATGATATATAAAGTGTAGAAGAAATTTCGTTCAAAAAAGATTACAAATAGATCGGTTAAGGCAACAATATGCGGCTGAAATTTTCTGCAGCATAGATTTTCAAGTATAGCAGATTGGACGTAAAAGACCAGTGGTTTATATTAAGAATTTTTTGATAAAACCAAAAGAAAATCCACTATTAGGAAGTATCAAATCTATCATAAAAATTTTGTAGAGATTTGGATAGAAAAAACGCAATAGCAAGATCAAACAAACTATGCTATGCGGCTGAAATTTTATAGTGCAGATTTTTAAGTATAACAGATTAGACATAAAAGATCAATGGTTTATATTAGGAATTTTTTGACAAAACCAAAGAGAAATCTGCTATTAGGAAGTGTCAAAGCTGTCATAAAAATTTCGTAGAGATTTGGATAGAAAAAACGTAGTAGCAAGATCAAACAGACTGTGCTATGCGGCTGAAATTCTGCAATGTATCTTTCGTCGTAGAGATGAAAACTTTGCGACAAAAAGTTTATGCAGCAATATAGGAACAAATTTTTTTTTTGGATTTTCGAATAAGGATAACTAAATTGCAGCAGCAGTAAGGTAGGAAACCAGAACCTGTTGCAATTCACAGGGAGATCAAAGAATGATCCGCGGGGGTGGAGATGACCGTGGAATTTGGCGACGATCTTTTAAGCAATTGTGGGAATTGCTTTGGGCGGCTGTGGAAGGGATGATGGATGGCTGTGGAAGGGCAGCGAGATGCCAAGAACGCTGCTCTGATACCAAGTGTTAGAACCCTAGCAGATTCTAAGCTTGGGGTTGATCTCTTTAGGGTATCGGCCTCCTGGAACTCTATAGGGGTTCCTTCCTCCAAGTTGCTACTCAAAGGCTGCAGAAAAGATTCATCTATTGCCTATCAAAAGAGGATGAATACATGACTATTTATAGGATGTCTAAACCCTAACTCCTAATAGGACTCCTACTCAAGACTCTTACTCAATTAAAACTTCTACTCAAGACTCCTAATAGGACTCCTACTCAAGACTCCTATTCCTTTACAACTCCTAATTCTTCTTTAAGAAATAACCTCCAAACCCTAGCCGGCCTCTTCACCTCTTTAATAAGGGTCAGCTTAGGTAGGTTTTACATGAATGCCCTAATCAATTAGGACTCTCCTAGCTAGAGTCCTAACATTCTTCTCCCTCTTTTCTTCGAAGTTTTGATCATTCAAGAGAGGAGTGAAAAATCTATTAGGGTTGTCTCCTAAGCCCGTCAAAAGGAGTGAAACTGTAAAAGGGTGGTTGGCCTTCGCCTATTGAAGGAAGGCCTCTAGTGGACGTCGGTGACCTCATCGGAGGAGGAAGCCAAAAGTGGATGTAGGTCAAGATTGACCGAACCACTCTAAATCTCGGTTTGCATTTACATTTTGTTCTCTATCTTAACTGCAACTACTTCCGTAGCTTTACTTTAACTGCACTTTACTTGATCTTAAGTTAAAGCAATTTTCGATTTGACTTTCATACTGAAATCGTTCTTATCATATGAACGTCGTTTTAAATCGTCGAAAGTTTTCTGCTGCAATAATTCACCCCCCCCCCCCTCTTAGTGCTCTTTATCCTAACATATTGCCCCATAATCTTCAACTCGGATAAGACAGCTCATCAATATATTCCCTACACAAAAGTATAGCTGTCTCATGGTGCTTTTCTTCATGGCTAAGGAATACATTAAAGGAGGTGGTTGGCAGCAGTAAAGGACTTAATTTCGATTAAAGGAGGTGGTTAGCAGCTGTAAAGGACTTAATTTCGAAATTCCCTATGCATGAAGGGTTATTTCATGCACTAGTATTTATTTTCATGTTAGGGCTTTGAAAGGGTTTCAGGAAACTGAGAATATTAGAGAAGCTCTCTTGAAGTGCTCTTTTGAACTCTGTATCTCTTGGATGCATCCTTGAGTGGTGAGTCTTTTGCTTTCAGTTCTGTATCCTTGTTTATTGTCATTAGGGTGGTGATCTTTCTGTATCCCTTTTGATTTTAAATTGGGTGGTGAGCTATTTTTCATTTTATCAAAGTTTCGTCAAGAATTCGCTCCTTGTCTCCTGTGACATTTTCTATCTGAATAACTGTTCTATCGGTTTTCTTTCGAAATCCATTCTGCATTTTTACCCTCCTCGGTATCACTAATGGTTTGCCACCAATTAGAGGAATTGAGCATCAAATTGATTTCATTCCAGGTGCAAGCATACCAAATAAACCAGCATATAGATGCAACCCCGAAAAGACTAAGGAAATCCAAAAGCAAGTAAGTGAACTTATGAAAAAGGGTTATGTGCGAGAAAGCATGAGTCCATGTGCAGTTCCTGTTCTTTTGGTACCTAAGAAGGATGGATCTTGGAGAATGTGTGTTGATTGTCGAGCCATCAACAAAATCACGGTAAAGTATAGACATCCTATTCCTAGGTTAGATGATATTTTGGATGAATTGCATGGTTCTTGTGTGTTTTCAAAAATTGATTTAAAATCTGGATATCATCAAATAAGAATGCATGAGGGAGATGAATGGAAAACCGCTTTCAAAACTAAACATGGTTTATACGAATGGTTGGTTATGCCTTTTGGCCTAACTAACGCATCTAGTACTTTCATAAGATTGATAAATCATATTTTACTTGCTTACATTGGAAAGTTTGTAGTGGTTTATTTTGATGATATACTTGTGTATAGCAAAAGTTTAGATGAGCATGTAACACATTTAAAAGCTGTTTTGATGTGCTTAGAAAAGAAAAGTTATATGCTAATATAAAAAAATGCACTTTTTGCACTAATGAAATTACTTTTCTTGGATGTGTTGTTAATGATAAAGGAATACATGTTGATCAAGAAAAAGTGAATGTAATTAAGGAGTGGCCAAAATGATATGAATGAGCAAGTTGATCGTAATTCTGCCAAAGACCCTTTAACTATTCGTGGAGGACCAATAACAAGAGCTAAAGCTAAAATGATGAAAGAAACCTTAAATTGTTTATTGGAAGGTATTTGGAAGGAGTAAGCTGGTCAAAAATTGGTCAAGGTTCTATGGATACAAGAAGAGCCTAAAATAGTCAAACTGATTCAAATAAATCTAACCTTGAGAGAAGGATAAATTTTTAGCCTATTTTGAAGAATAAAGGTCATTCAGCCATATTAGACCATATTAAGAATTATGTACTTGGCCTTCGTACTATATAAACAAGGCTAATTCCTTTTGTAAGACAGAGATTGGAGAAGTGTATTCAAACTTCAACACCGGTGAGTGTTTTGTTTTTAAGTTCTTGCATGAACTTTGGAACTTATCAAGCTTTTCTGCTTGTGGCGTTCAAAACCCAAAAATCTTTGTTTTTTCCTTTCAACTTATCAAACTTCTTAGCTTGTGGCGTTTTCAGGGAATCAAAGTGCTGTTTTAATTACTTCATCAAATTCTCATTGATAAAGTGATTAGAATAGTTTCCTGAACTTCAATCTTGAACGATCCGTCTTGTTTCAATTCGTTGGAGGGGTTCAATTTACATTTCATATATATCATAGCACTTTAGCTATCAGGGTGTATGGTTGCTAAGTTGAAAATTTCCATCATTTGGTATCAGAGCTTGGCTCAAGTTTGAGGTTTGCTTATCCATTTATTTGCTATATTTTAGATTTCCCTTTTCTCTTCTTCTTCTTCTTCTTCTTTTTGCATAATATCTATAATTGTTGCTCTCTCTTCATCTTTATTGTTGTGCTTCATGTGTTATTACTATTCTTCTTTGTAATTCCGCACTTTATAGTATATAAAAAAAAGATCAAAAAAGTCAAAAAAAAGAGAGGAGAGAAAATCAAAGGGAAAAAAAAAGAGAAAAAAAGGAAAAAAAAAAAGAAGGAACGAAAATCAAAGGTAAAAAAAAAGTAAAAAAAAAAGAGTCAGAATTTTATATAAAAAAAATTTCGGAAATCATGGGACACGTATTGATTATATCAAGGAAATGCTCTCTTTCTATTTCTAGAAATAGAAACCATTTCCAAGTTTATAAGAAAAGAAATTTGACATCACTGATTACCACGCTTAATTCAAATTATATCATTATGTTGCAGAAATTATCTAACAAGATGCGATATTTTTTAGGAGTATCAATTATATAGTTTTATTATGTAAAGTGCAATTCTTTGTATAATAGCGGTAGATTTTCAATTTCCTCTACACATATAAAATCCAATGTACCAAACACTAACTTTATTAAAGTAGAATATATTATTGCTACAAGGATTGATAATAAAAAACTTAGTTGCTAAGTTAATGGAAAACAAATTCTTAGGTACGTCAAATAGCATGTACCAAGTCAAAACATTTATATAAAAAGAACCTATCAATACATTATAAGTTACCTATAATAAAATAATCTTAGAGGCATTGAATTTCTTATCTTGAAATTTAAGAAACTTGTAATGTCAAAATGGGCAAATACAAATATTTAAGATATTTTAATAAAATATAAAATTGTCGTATTAGATTTTGATTATGTTGACTATTTATTCACTCATATATCTAATTAATTATTAAAATTCATCTTTATTATTTAGCTGAGGGAAAAATAAACACACAAATGAAAATATTTTTTTACAACTCTTGCTAACTTTACCAGGCTTGTATACACTCATGATAACATTATATTTTGATTCAAATTAATCATGATATACTGATATTATGAATATTTTGGACTTTTGATATTAAAATAATGAACGCAACATCACGAATAAGTCAAATTGACAATAATTTTCCAGCACATTTGATATTTTTACTAAACGAAACAAAGAGGATCATCGACTAGGTTCATGGAGTAGGGAACTTAGATATTANCTCTAATAGTCAAGATGTTAATCTTAGGAGACAAATTACGAGAGGATGTTTTGATGGTGTGGACAGAAATATAGGCAGCATCAAAATGAAAATTCCTTCTTTTCAAGAGAAGAATAATCCAGATGCCTATTTGGAGTGGGAACGAAAAGTGGAGATGATCTTTGAATGTCACAACTACTTCGAAGAGAAAATTGTAAAATTAGCCGTTGTTGAATTTTTTGACTATGCTATTGTTTGGTGGGATCAATTGTGTAAAAACAAGCGTAGAAATGGTGAAAGGCCCCAGCTATTACCATAGGGATTTGCATCGACGGTTGCAAACCTTGACATAAGGTTCCATGAGTGTTGATAAGTATCACAAGGAGATGGAGATAGCCATGATAAGGGCTAATGTGGATGAAGACCATGAGGCCACTATGGCTCGAATCCTAAGTGGATTAAATAAGAACATTACTGATCTTGTAGAGTTGCGACATTATGTGGAGATTGACGACATAGTGAATGTGGCTATGAAGATTGAGAGGCAACTCAAAAGAAAAGGCACAAGGTATGATTCAAAACCTTATTCGACTTCTTCTTCTTCTTAGAAACTGAATTGGAGTAAAAAGGATGATAAATCTATTGTTAAGCCTAAAATTGATGAAACTAAAGGCAGAAATAAATTAGGCAACAAGGGTAAAGGTGAGAATCTACCTAATCAAACTAGAGGTATTAAGTGTTTTAAGTGCCTTGGGCATGGACATATCGCACGTGAATGTCCTAATAAGAGAGTTATTATCATGAGGGATGGAATTGTGGAATCTGAAAGTGAGAAAGAGGATGATATGATATTCCAGAGGATGCCAGTGATATAGAGTATGCTAAAGTTGAAAATCTAGTTGTTCAATGCACACTTAGTTTGCAAAATAAAAATGATGAACATGGTGAACAATATAAAAATATGTTTCATACTCATTGTTTGATTGCTAACAACTTGTGTAATGTGATTGTTGATAGTGGAAGTTGCACAAATATGGCACGCACCTTGCTCGTGGAGAAACTAAAATTACCTACTATCAAGCATCTAAAACCTTACAAGTTACAATGGTTGAATGATAGTGGTGTAGTAAAGAAGGTAAATCGGCAAGTATTAATTTCTTTTTCAATTGGTAGATATAAGGATAAAGTTTGGTGTGATGTGGTACCTATGTATGCTGGTCATATGTTGTTGAGGAGACCTTGGCAATATGATCGAAGGGTAATACATGATGGGTTCAAGAACTGTTATACTTTGATCATTGATGGACAGAAATATCAGCTTGGACCTTTACCTCCAAAGACAAATTTTGAAGACCAAATGCGCATAAAACTACAATATGAGGAGCTCAAGTCTTCATTAACCAAAACTTTGAGGAGGGAACAAGAAAGAGAGAAAAAAGAAAATATGGTGAGTTGAGTGATAAAAATGAGAGTATTGGGAAACACAAGGGGAGAGAAAACAAGGAAAGCTTGAGTGAAAGAAAATTGAGTGTTTATGCCAAAATAAGTGATGTGAAGAAAACCTTAACCATGAGGCAGCCCTTACTTATACTTATGTACAAGGATGTTTTGATTGCTTCTAACAAAATTGACAAGAGTTTGCCTAGTGTTATTGTTAATCTTTTGCAGGAAAATGAGGATCTATTTCCCAAATAAGTTCCGAATAGTTTGCCACCAATTCGAGGAATTGAGCATCAAATTGATTTTATTCCTAGTGCAAGCATACCAAATATGCCAGCATATAGATGTAACCCAGAAGAGACCAAAGAAATCCAAAAGTAAATAAGTGAGCTTATGAAAAAGGGGTATGTGCGAGAAAGCATGAGTCTATTGTTAGGAAATCTTAGGGGGCGACATCACATGCACAACGGAAGAACAAGAAAACAAAATCTCCTATTCCCAAAGCGATGTTCGTCGTCGTGCGAAGATTGGTGTGTAAAAAATCCAGGAAACAAACTGCATATAGAATAGATTCTGTTACCTAGGGAGATCGTATATCCCTGTTTCCTTGCAAATCTCTAGGAGAGGGTGAAGGAGGTCAAGCGTCCTCCTCTCTAGCGGTGATCCAAACAATAGGGCTGCGACGACGCTCCTCAAAACTCCAAGCCTGCTCTTAGGTGGAGAGGGGGGGAGAATAGGAGAGACAAGCAAAGGCTCTAGCCTATGAGGCTTTGAATCCCTCCTATTTATAGAGGCCCCCTATCAAACCCTAATGGATCCTCCCCTAGTGGATATTGGATCTGCATCCAATTACTCAAGCCTTTCAGATTAGTGGATCTCTGTCCAATAATCTCTCATGGGCTCTTATTAGATCTCTTATTGGATCTCGTCCATGGGATCCAATAATTCAGGGGCTTATTGGATATTCAATAATATAGGAGCTCCAGCGGATATCTCATATCCGAACCTCTACTCATCGTAATACCTACCATATGTGTGTGACCCTCTAGGCCCAATATCGAGCTGGCTGTGAGTCATACCTGTCAGAATTCTTTCTAACTTAGTGAATTATTATCTCTATAATAGTTCACTCGACTCATCGAATACGAATGTACTAGGCCACTACACCGTAGACCCAAACGATACAGGGAAATCCAATCCATTGGACTTGTCTGTCCTCAGTTACCATGTACCTATAGTCTCTCATCCATCTAATATTCCAGAGACCGTATATCGGGCATGGTGCTGTCAGACCTATACGGTTTCTACTCGAGTCTCGCTCTAATTGGATTCTCCCGGAGAACTCTTTCTCTCTCAACCCGAATGACCTTGGCCAGGGATTTGTCTGAGTAAGAACACATGAGATATTCCTCTCATGATGCCGAGAGTGGATGATCCTCTATCGATACTCAATAGCCCTCGTAAGATCGACTACCACTCCCAATGACCAGTTGTACTAGATTTGGGACATCCAAACCTATAAGTCTGGTATCAAAGAGTGGAGCACTCATACAGGACATTCTTGGTGTCTCAAGTCTAAGGACCAGATACACCACTAGGACTACGGAATTGCTGTTTGACAATAAGGCATCATCAACCATCCAATATTCCGTAAGCGGATCAATCAGTGAACTCATTCTCCAATGAGCACCTGTACTGTATCCCTAGTGTCCCCACACAAGTAGCTATGAGACTAGCTGCATCCATCATATGGACGGGTATATAGCACACTAGTCTGTCCGGTTATCACGATGTCCCTCTCGAGTAACCTATAACCAAGATTATTTAGGATCTGTTTTTAAAGGTGAATCGGTCTCATTATCGTGATCTCATCACGATCCGATTCTCATTGTATAGATCCAAGGACATCACAATATATATATATACATATATATATATGTATACATATATATATATATATATATGTATACATGTATATATATATACATATATATATATGTATACATGTATATATATATACATGTATACATGTATATATATATACATGTATACATGTATATATATATACATATATATATATGTATACATGTATATATATATACATGTATACATGTATATATATATACATATATATATATGTATACATGTATATATATATACATGTATACATGTATATATATATACATATATATATATGTATACATGTATATATATATACATATATATATATGTATACATGTATATATATATACATGTATACATGTATATATATATACATATATATATATGTATACATGTATATATATATACATATATATATATGTATACATGTATATATATATACATATATATATATGTATACATGTATATATATATACATATATATATATGTATACATGTATATATATATACATGTATACATGTATATATATATACATGTATACATGTATATATATATACTGCCTAAAGGCCAATCACCTATGTGTCTGATCCCCATCAGACTCTGTGATGCTCAAAGATAATCTGAGACAACGGCTTTGTTAGTGAATCTGCAATGTTATCTTTGGATAGAACTCTTTCCACTACTAGATCTCCTCGGGTCATGATCTCTTAATAAGTTAAAACCTCCTTAGAACACTTCTATTGAGACCTAGGTTCCCTTATTTGAGTAATCGCTCTATTGTTGTTGCAATATAAGGAAATCGGCTCCTCGCTATCCAGCACGACTCTCAAATCTGTGATGAACTTCTCATTCAGACTCCCTCTTTTGCTGCATCTACTGCAGCAATGTATTCCGCCTCCGTGGTTGAGTCAATAGTAGTATCTTGCTTGGAACTCTTCCAGCACACTGCTCCTCCATTCAAGGTGTACACATATCCCGAATTCGACTTGCTATCATCGATATCAGACTGAAAATTTAAGTCTGTGTAGCCTTCAACCTTAAGGATACTACCTCTATATACTAGTAAAAGATCCTTAGTCATTCTCAAGTACTTAAGGATACATTTTACTGCTTTCCAGTGCTCCAAGCCTAGATCCGCTTGATACCTGCTCGTGACACTCAGAGCATGCGCTATATCAGGCTTAGTACATAGCATGACATACATGATAGACCTTATTACCGAGGCATAAGATATCATATCCATGTTTGCCCTTTCTTTTGGAGTCTTTGGGGACATACTCCTAGAAAGCGATATCCCATGCCTTATCGGTATGAGACCTCTCTTGAAATTTTTCATGTCAAACCTTTTGACAATGATTTCTACGTACTTAGATTGGGACAAGCCAAGCATCCTCTTGGACCTATATCTATAGATCCGAATCCCCAAGATATAGGATGCTTCCCCTAAGTCCTTCATGGAGAAGTGTCTTAGTAACCAAGCCTTTACTATGGATAGCATTCCTACGTCATTCCCAATGATCAGGATGTCATCCACATATAACACCAAAAATGTGATAGCACTCCCACTTACCTTCCTGTATACACAAGGCTCATCTTCGTTCTTAACGAAGTCATAAGATCTGATTGCCTCATCAAATCTTATGTTCTAACTTTGGGAAGCTTGTTTTAGTCCATAAATGGATCTAAGCAACCTGCACACCATATCTAGGTAGTCCTTGGACATAAATCCCTCAGGTTGTATCATATACACCTCCTCCTCGAGGTTCCCATTGAGGAATATAGTTTTCACATCCATCTGTCAGATCTCATAATCATAGTGTGCTGCAATAGCCAATAGAATTCGGATGGATTTTAGCATTGTTACGGGTGAGAAGGTTTTATCATAATGAACACCTTGCCTTTGACGATACCCCTTAGCCACTAGCCTTGCTTTATAGGTCTTTACCTTTTCATCTACTCCGATCTTTTTCTTAAAATCCACATACAACCGATGGGTACAATACATTTGTCACGCCCCTCAAAAATATCGATAATATTAAAATTTTCATCGCAAACAAAACCAGGATCCAAACTAACATTTGAGGATGCTAAAAACATTCAAACATCTAATGATCCATAAAACCTGTGCAGTTTATAATCATACAACACATCGCTCGATGATTCATAAAATTTGAACCCACTCACCAAAATAATAACCACAACATAAATTCATAAGTGTGAGAGTCTATACAATCACAAAACCAACGTTTACCATAAGTTCATATCATTACACGAATTAAACTTAACATTCCAGAATCCTAAACATGAGAGATCCTTTAAACATATACAAAATCCACAAGTTTAGATTCACCGTCAACATTTCATTAGATGTAGAGTGTGCATATATAACAAAAACATATATACTAATAAGGATTTGCCCAAAATCTTCTAGCTTTCCACAGTCTCAGCCCAATTTTAACATTTAAGCAAGCAACAAGCTATCCTGAAAAATTTATATAACAACGGAGTGAGCATATAAAGCTCAGCAGGTGACTAACATATCCATGGTAAAAGAGGATAACTTCCAAACAAATAAGGTTTCAAAATACAAGACAAATTATAAAGAATTCATAGTCATAATCTCATTAGGTGCAGAATCACAAAGGTCATTTTAATCACACATTTGGTTCATAACAGATGGAGCATAAAGTAATTGGAGCATATTAATAACCAATGAAACGTTTTGGAGCTTATCAATGATGTATGAAAGATTTCTGAGCATATCAATGGCAAATAGGACATTCCAACACATATCAATAGCATATGAAATATTTCAAAGCATATCAATGTTGTATGAACATTTCAGAACATATCAAAGACTGATACGAAATAGAAGCTGAAACGTCGTATTTGACATTACATTCATATCTTTCTTATCCAAAGTGCATACAGAAATACATAACTAAAGCTCTGGATATCATATCAAACATACAGAAGGTGTAGTGGGACCACAGACAGAATGTGATTCATCCATTTCTGAATGACCACCAGACAGAAGTCTCTCACGTCTGGGAGCTCCATCCACCCACGTCTAGGTGAAGTCAGAGGGGGCCGACAGAGCATCGCAGGCTCTATGCATAACTCTCTTTACCATTTCTGGCAAAGGTTCATATTATCCCACAAACACCAGAGTACAAAAGGCAGTATGAACAATAAATAACACATATCAGAAGCACACACGAAACAACAAAATGTACATATGCCTTTACGAGTCAATACGATGCAAGCAAATAATCTTTCACAAGTTTATATAGATTTGAAAGAAAATGAAGGCAAGAGTACACATGGATCATGGATCCTAAGCAATCATATTTAGCTCAATTCAAATAAGAAGGTTAGATGAATTCAATATCCAAAGGGATGAAACTGGATTAGGCACATATCGAAAGCAAATGCGGAACAAGGGAATATACATGTGCCTATATGAGTCAATATGTTATAGCATAAACGTTACACGATATGATTCAAGAATATAAATAACTTATAGACAAGCACAAACCAGAATTCAAGCATTAATTTAAACCTTAATTGAGTGAAGGAAACTGAATGCAAATCTATTTCCAAATGAATGAAAACAAAATATGAGAAATCGACCCAAGCTCGATTTCTGACAGAGTTTGAGAGGCACATTGAACAAATATTTTAGATTATCGATTGTGCTCCAATATTCTCGAAAAAGCTATTGTCGAATGATATATCAATCTATTTTCTGATGAAACAAGTTTCGTATGAAACAAGGTTTCCAACAAGGAGTTACCATTGATTTAGTAACCAAAGGTCAAAAACAAAAATCACTGTTTTGCAGAAATCATAAAGTCGGTTTCAATAGATAATAGGATAGGGCATTTGAATTCCAAAATTTTCAATCTATATATCAAAAGAAAGATCTAGAAGTCTAATTTCAGATGAAGTCAGTTTGGTATAAATCAGAATTTTTAACAAGGACTTATAGGCATTTTAGTATGAAATGGTCAGAAATTTCGGTCCCTATTTTGCAACATCCATAGGCTCATTTGAAACAGGAGTTTGGGTAAGTATTCGGTGTTCAAAATTTTCAAAATCAGTGTCAAAAGAATAAGGTCCTTCCTAAATGAATAAGGTCCTTCCAAAATTTTCAGATGAAGTCAGTTCAAAATTTCAAATGAATAAGGTCCTTCCTAAATCCACGTTTGGTGCTAAATATTATGGCTGAAAAAATCTATAGGGGTCAATTTACCGAAAAATTTCAGATCCATAGTTTCAGGGTCTAACAAGAGAAATATCAGGTTCTAAGCAAAAATTATTCAGATTATTTAGAATTAATATGAGAACAGAGACTAATATTTCTATAGGATGGGGTTAGAACACTTGCCTTTGAGAATTTTTGACCCTAAATGAGAAGATTTGAGCAAAAAACCCAAAACCCCCAAATTTCTCTTCTTTCCCCCCCCCCCCCCCCCCCCTTTTTTTCTTCTTTCTCCCTTCCTCTCTTTTTCCACGCAGCTGCATTCTCAGGTTCCTTGAGAACGAAGGCAGAGAGGCTTAAGTGATGGGATTTGTAATTTTATATATTTTATAGTTTAGTCCTTGTATTATTATCTTTACGATTAGGTCCTCAAGGTTTATAAATAGGTCCTCAAAAAAATTTTTAATTTCAAATAGGTCCCTAGAATTATATTTAGACTCATCTATAAAATTTAAAATAGATATTTACATTACAATTAAAAACTTATACGAAAATTTAGAAACGAGGGATGTTATACTCTCTCCCCCTAAAAGAAAAAATTTAGTCCTCTAAATTTATCATACCTCCATTGATGAAAGATGAGGATAAACTTTCTTCATTTCCTCCTCCAGCTCCCAGGTTAGATGAGGATAAACTTTCTTCATTTCCTCCTCCAGCTCCCAGGTTGTTTCCTCTCTAGAATGTTGTCTCCAATTTACTTTGACCAGAGGAATTATCCAATTCTTTAGGATCTTTTCCTTCTTATCAACAATCTGAGTGGGCTCTTCTACATAAGATAAATCTTTATCGATCTCTATCAGCTCATACTTAATGATATGAGAAGGATCAGGTATATACTTTCTAATCATCGAAACATGAAATATATTATGGATATGGCACAATGATGGTGGCAAGGCAATCCTGTAAGCGACAAAAGCAACCCTCTCAAGGACCTCAAAAGGTCCAATAAATCTTGGGCTTAACTTTCCTTTCTTCCCAAACCTTACAATGCCTTTGGAAGGGGAGACCTTTAAGAACACAAAATCTCTGATTTCAAACTCAATATCTCGCCTTCTAATGTCAGCATAACTCTTTTGACAACTCTGAACAGTTTTCAACCTTTTCCTTATAACTTGAATTTTCTTGGTAGTTTCTTGTACTTTGTCTGGTGCTAACAACTTTCTGTCACCAACTTCCTTCCAACATATAGGTGTTATGCTCTTTCGCCCATATAAAGCTTCATAAGGAGCCATTTGAATACTTGAATGATAACTATTATTATAAGTGAACCCAGTAAGTGAAATATCTTTATCCCATTCACCTTTCCAATCTATAACATAAGCTCTAAGCAAATCCTCAAGTGTTTGAATTGTTCTTTCTGACTGACCATCAATTTGAGGATGATATGCAGTGCTAAACTTGACTTTAGTGCCTATAGATTACTGTAATCTTTTCTAGAATCTAGAGAGGAATCTAGAGTCTCTATCAGAGATGATCTCCTTTGGAATACCATGAAGTCTTACTATTTTATTGACATATAAATCTGCAAGTCTATCAAGCGAATAAGTCATTAATCGGTAGGAAATGTGCAGATTTTGTTAACCTATCAATGATAACCCAAATAGCATCATGCTTTCTAGAGGTTCTGGGTAGTCCTGAAACAAAATCCATAGTAACACATTCCCATTTCCATTCAGGAATGTCTAAAGGTTGCAACAACCCTCCAAGTCTTTGGTGTTCTCCTTTGATTTGCTGACAAGTCAAACATTTTGAAACATACATTGCAATTTCCTTCTTCATGTGTTCCCACCAATAATGACTTTTGAGATCTCTATACATCTTAGTGCTCCCAGGATGCATGGTGTACTTTGAAGTATGACTTTCCTTTAGGATTTGGTTCTTGATATCTGGTTCATTTGGTATACATACTCTATCCCCAAATCTCAATAGGTCATCTTTTGAAACTTAAAATTTTGGCTTCAATTCCTTTTCTACTTCATTCCTCAAGTAGATTAAACATGGATCTCGTAATTCTCCTTCCTTAATTTGTTGAGTAAGATCAGATTACACTTGAATGGAGGCCATCAATATCATTGAGTCTTGCTCTTTTCTCATAGTATTCAAATCAAAATTTTCTTCTAATAACTTCCATTGCTTCACGACCAGACTAGGCATAAAATTTATAGATTTTCTACCAAGTGCATCAGCCACAACATTGGCTTTGCCTGGGTGATAACGGATAGCACAATCATAATCCTTTAGAAGTTCTATCCATCTTCGCTGCCTCATGTTTAGCTCTTTCTGAGTGAAAATATATTTTAAACTCTTGTGGTTAGTAAAGATTTCAAATTGCCGCCCATACAAATAATGTATCCAAATCTTTAGGGCAAAGACAATTGCTGCCAATTCCAAATCATGAGTTGGATAATTCAGTTCATAACCTTTTAGTTGTCTAGAAGCATAAGCAATCACTCTCCCTTCCTGCATCATAACACATCCAAGGCCCTTTCTTGAAGCATCAGTATAAACTACAAATCCCTCACTACCACTTGGAATAGTGAGAATAGGGGCACTAGTCAATCTTCTTTTTAACTCTTGAAAACTTTGCTCATAATCATCATTCCATATAAATTTCACATTCTTTTTAGTGAGTTTGGTGAGAGGTTGAGCGATTCGAGAAAATCCCTCCACAAATCTCTTGTAATAACCTGCCATGCCCAAGAAGCTTCTAACTTCTGTTACATTTGTTGGTACTTCCCATTTAACTACAGCTTCTACTTTCTTTGGATCAATAGATATGCCCTTCTCTTAAATCACATGGCCTAAGAAAGCAATTTCATTTAACCAAAATTCACATTTGCTAAACTTTGCATACAACTTCTTTTCTCTTAGTATAGATAATACATTTCTCAAGTGTTCCTCATGCTCCTGATTACTCCTTGAATACACCAATATGTCATCAATGAATACAATTACACAGTCATCCAAGAGTGGTTGAAATATCCTATTCATTAGTTCCATAAAAGCTGTAGGGGCATTAGTCAAACTAAAAGGCATCACCAAGAATTCATAGTGATCATATCGGGTTCTAAAAGCTGTTTTTTGGAAAATCCTCCTCCTTGATCTTCAACTGATAATAACCTGACCTCAAGTCAATCTTAGAGAATACTTGTGCACCCTGTAGTTGATCAAACAAATCATCAATTCTGGGTATGGGATACTTGTTTTTGATGGTCACCTGATTCAACTGTCTATAATCAATACAAAGCCTAAATGTTCCATCCTTCTTCTTCACTAATAGTACCGGAGCACCCCACGGTGAAACGTTGGGTCATATGAAACCATTATCTAATAATTCTTGTAGTTGGTTCTTTAATTCCTCTAGCTCGAGTGGTGCCATTCTATAAGGAGGCTTAGATATTTGGGTTGTACTAGGGACTAGATCAATAGCAAATTCACCCTCTCTATCTAGAGGTAAACCAGGCAAGTCATCTGAGAATACATCAGGGAACTCTTTGACCACTGAAATTTCATCTAGATGAGTTTCCTGATTTGGATGCTCCTTTACACACACCATATAACAAAAACAATCTTTCTGCATAAGACGATAAGCTTGAAGTGCTGATATCAAGCAAGGAGGCAAATCATGCCTAATGCCCTCAAAGTAAAATATAGGCTGATCTGGTATGCAGAAGGTAAGTATTTTTATGTAGCAATCAATACTAGCGTGATGAGAAGATAACCAATCCATGCAAAGTATAATATCAAAACCCTGGATCTCTAGGAGAATCATATCAGCAAGGAGTTCGTGTTCTCCAATAGAGATCAAACAAGATGGGTAAACCAAATTTGTTGCCAAAGAATCCCCAACAGTAGTTGTTACATATATCATATAATCCAGGGGTCTAGATAGAACATCCAAGTGACAAGTAAAGTATTGTGAAACAAAAGATAAGTTGGAACTGGGATCAAACAAAACTTTTGCATTTATTTTAGAAACATGAAGAATACCTTCAACCACTAATTTAGAAGCTTTAGAATCTTGTTCAGTGATAGCATACACTCTAGCATGGGCTGAGGGTCTAGGAGTTAATGGCTCTTTCTTCTTCCTCAAAGGGCAATCTTTTATTTGATGATCCAACTTTCCACAAGCAAAACAGGCTAGCTTCATATTGCACATGACTTGTGTCATGATTTAATCCACATTTTGCACATGACTGAGTCCTTTGCAATGGTTTCCCTTTCTCAAATCTAGATGTTTTGATCCTCTTGTTACTAGCTTCATATTCATTTTCTCTCCTACCTTTGCTAGTAAATTTGTCCTTTTTGTTCTTGCCCATGATTTCTTGAATTTCCTCCAAGTCTCTTTCAATTTTCAAGCTCTTTCTACCGTATCCACATATGTTTATAGTTTTAAGGCTGACATTCGACTTCTTATTGCTGGCCGTAATCCCCTTTCAAACCTTTTTGCTTTTCTAGATTCATCATCAGTCATATGTGTGGCAAACCTAGATAACTCAGTGAATTTAGATTCATACTTTGTAATCGTCATATTTCCCTGGATAAGATTCAAGAACTCCAATTCTTTTTGCTCTCTTATACAATCTGGAAAATATTTATCGTTAAACTTTTCTTTGAATACCTTCCATGTCATTAGCTAATGTTTGACTTCAAAAATCCTCATAGTCATTCTCCACTAGTGTTCAGCCTCTCCTTCCAGCATAAAGGTAGCAAGAGAAACTTTCTGATCATCAGGGTAATTTAAGACATCATATATTTTCTCTATCTGCATCATCCATCGTTCTGCCACCATTGGATCAGACTCACCACTAAAATTGGGAGGACTAAGCTTCTTAAACTATTCAATTCCCAACCCCATCTGGTTTGATGTCCCTATTCCATCATTTCTTCCTTGTTGGACATATTGTTTTTGTTGCATCACTTGTGCCATAGTCTCCAAAGTCCGCATGATACCACTCAATTGATCAACAGTAGATGTAACAGGAGAACCAGATGATCTCGTCATCCTTGCTTCCTAAAACATCAAAAGAAAGATTTTTTTTTTTTGATCAATCTCTAAATGAAAGTCAATAAACCTCTTTTTTTTCATCTAGTATATCAAAAAAAAATTCTTAGTGATTCTCAAATCATGATCTGATACCACCTCTATCACGCCCCTAAAAAATATCGATAATATTAAAATTTTCATCACAAACAAATCCAGGATCCAAACTAACATTTGAGGATGCTAAAAACATTCAAACATCTAATGATCCATAAAACCTATGCAGTTTATAATCATACAACACATCGCTCGATGATTCATAAAATCTAAACCCAACTCACCAAAATAATAACCACAACATAAATTCATAAGTGTGGGAGTCTATACAATCACAAAACCAACGTTTACCGTAAGTTCATATCATTACATGAACTAAACTTAATAGTCTAGAATCCTAAACATGAGAGATCCTTTAAACTTATATAAAATCCACAAGTTTAGATTCACCGTCAACATTTCATTTGATGCAAAGTGTGCTTATACAACAAAAACATATATACTAATAAGGATCTGCCCAAAATCTTCTAGCTTTCCACTGCCTCAGCCCAATTTTAACATTTAAGCAAGCGACAAGCTATCCTGAAAAATTTATATAGCAATGGAGTGAGCATATAAAGCTCAGTAGGTGACTAACATATCCATAGTAAAAGATAATAACTTCCTAACAAATAAGGTTTCAAAATACAAGGCAAATTATAAAGCATTCATAGACATTATCTCATTAGGTGCAGAATCACAAAGGTCATTTCAATCACATATATTTGGTTCGTAACAGATGGAGCATAGAGTAATTGGAGCATATTAATAACCAATAAAACGTTTTGGAGCTTATCAATGATGTATGAAAGATTTCTGAGCATATCAATGGCAAATAGGACATTCCAGAACATATCAATAACATATGAAATATTTCAAAGTGTATCAATGTTGTACGAACATTTCAGAACATATCAAAGACTAATACGAAACAGAAGTTGAAACGTCGTATTTGACGTTACATTCATATCTTTCTTATCCAAAGCACATACAGAAATACATAACTAAAGCTTTGGATATCATATCAAATATATAGAAGGTGTAGTGGGACCACAGACAGAATGTGATTCATCCATTTCTGAATAACCACCAAATAGAAGTCTCCCACGTCTGGGAGCTCCATCCACCCACGTCTAGGTGAAGTCAGAGGGGGCTGGCAGAGCATCGCAGGCTCCATGCATAACTCCCTTTATCATTTCTGGCAAAGGTTCACAGTATCCCACGAACACCAGAGTACAAAAGGTAGTATGAACAATAAATAGCACATATCGCAAGCACACGTGGAACAACAAAACATATATGTGCCTTTACGAGTCAATACGATGCAAGCAAATAATCTTTCACAAGTGTATATAGATTTGAAAGAAAATGAAGGCAAGAGTACACACGGATCCCAAGTAATCATATTTAGCTCAATTCAAATAAGAAGGTTAGATGAATTCAATATCTAAAGGGATGAAACTGGATTAGGCACATATCGAAGGCAAATGCGGAACAAGAGAATATACATGTGCCTATATAAGTCAATATGTTATAGCATAAACGTTACACGATATGATTCAAGAATGTAAATAACTTATAGACAAGCACAAACCAGAATTCAAGCATTAATTTAAACCTTAATTGAGTGAAGGAAACTAAATGCAAATCTATTTCCAAATGAATGAAAATAGAATATGAGAAATCGACCTAAGCTCGATTTCTGACAAAGTTCGAGAGACACATTGAATAAATACTTTAGATTATTGATTATGCTCCAATACCCTCAAAAAAGCTATTGTCAAATGATATATCAATCTATTTTCTGATGAAACAAGTTTTGTACGAAACAAGGTTTCCAACAAGGAGTTACCATTGATTTAGTAACCAAAGGTCAAAAACAAAAATCATTGTTTTGCAAAAATTATAGAGTGAATTCCAATATTTTCAATCTATATATCAAAAGGAAGTTCTAGAAGTCTAGTTTCAGATGAAGTCAGTTTGGTATAAATCAAAATTTTTAATAGGGACTTGTAGGCATTTTAGTATCAAAAGGTTAGAAATTTCGATCCCTGTTTTGCAGCATCTATAGGCTCATTTGAAACAGGAGTTTGAGTAAGTATTCGGTGTTCAAAATTTTCAAAATCAGTGTCAAAAGAAAGGTATATGAGTCTAATTTCAAATGAATAAGGTCCTTCCTAAATCCACGTTTGGTGCTAAATATTATGGCTGAAAAAATCCATAGGGGTCAGTTTACCGAAAAATTTCAGATCTATAGTTTCGGGGTCTAACAAGAGAAATATCAGGTTCTAAGCAGAAATTATTCTGATTATTTAGAATTAATATGAGAACAAAGACTAATATTTCTATAGGATGGGGTTAGAACACTTGCCTTTGAGAATTTTTGACCCCAAATGAGAAGATTTGAGCAAAAAACCCAAAACCCCCAAATTTCTCTTCTTCTTCTTCCCCTTTTTTTTTCTTCTTTCTCCCTTCCTCTCTTCTTCCACACAGCTGCCTTTTCAGGTTCCTTGAGAATGAAGGCAGAGAGGCTTAAGTGATGGGATTTGTAATTTTGTATATTTTGCAGTTTAGTCTTTGTATTATTATATTTACGATTAGATCCTCAGGGTTTACAAATAGGTCCTCAGAATTTTTTTTATATTTCAAACAAGTCCCCAGAATTATATTTAGACTCATCTATAAAATTTAAAATGGATATTTATATTATAATTAAAAACTTATATGAAAATTTAGAAACGAGGGATGTTACAACCTTCGGGCGCATCAACTAAGGACCAAACCTTGTTGGAGTACATAGAATCCATCTCAGAATTCATGGCTTCTTGCCACTTTCATGGAGTCTATACTCATAATAGCCTCCTCGTAGGTTTGAGGATCAATATCCTCAACATCCTCTCCTCTAATATGTCCCACAAATCTCTCAGGAGGATGGGATACTTTGTCAGACCTACATAAAGTTGAAACTTGTGTATTAGATACCTAAACAGACTCGGGCTGCAGAGTGGTGCTTAAGCTTGGTTCTCTAACCTCGCTCAACTCTATCATGCTCCCACTATCTCTGCCAAGAATGTGTTCCTTCTCAAGGAACACTGCTCTTTTGTCTAAAAAGATCGTTTGGTCCTCGAGATGATGAAAGTAAGACCCACAAGTTTCCTTGGGGTATCCCACAAATTTGCATCGCTCTGTCCTCAATTCTAACTTATCAGGGTTGTGTCTTTTAACGTGGGCAGGGTAGCCCCTAATCTTAACAACTTTAAGATTAGGCTTTCTTCCCTTTCCATATCTCATATGGTATAGACACTACCGACTTAGTTGGAACACTGTTCAGAAGGTAAGCTGCGGTCTCTAGGGCATATCCCCAAATGAGATGAGTAGGTCAACGAAAACCATCATGGACCGTACCATGTCTAACAGCGTACGATTTCTCCTTTCAGACACACCATTGAGCTGAGGTGTATAAGGAGGTGTCCATTGGGATAATATCCCATGGTCCTTGAGGAAATGAGTAAACTATGTACTTAAGTACTCACCTCCTCGATCTGATTGAAGAGTTTTAATACTCTTTCTAGTCTGGTTCTCCACCTCATTCTTATACTCTCTGAATTTCTCAAAGGCCTCGGATTTGTACTCATTAAGTACACATATCCATATCTTGAGAAATCATCAGTAAAGGTAATGAAATAGGAGTAACCACCAATGGCATGAGTTGACATGGGTCTATATACATCACTATGTATGAGTTCCAACAGCTTAGTGGCTCTCTCTCTAGTTTCACTAAATGGAGAGTTGGTTAGTTTTCCATGAAGGCAAGGCTCGCAAGTTGCATATGACTCATAGTCGAATGATGTCCCTTTCGTGATGATCTCATCATCTAATAATATCGAACAACCATTGTTCTCAAAAACTAATTTATATCCACTAACTGTCAAACATAAAATGGAGATAATATTTTTGATAATTGAAGGAACAAAATAACATGCATCTAATGCAATAAAAGCTCCACCAGGTAGATGTAGGGCGACCTCGCCAATGGCTACTACAGTAACTTTTGCTCCATTGCCCATCTTGAGATCCATCTCGCCTCTCTCTAGTTTCACTAAATGGAGAGTTGGTTAGTTTTCCATGAAGGCAAGGCTCGCAAGTTGCATATGACTCATAGTCGAATGAATTTAGGTATCAATCATTTAGCAACTTTTGAATCCTTTCTTCATGGATGTGACCTAGCCTACAATACCACAGGTATGCATTGTTCATCTCATCTCATTTCCTCTTGGACACACTTACATTCATGATATGTAGAGTAGTGTCCAGCATAAACAAACCATTATACAATGTCCCTTTCGTGATGATCTCATCATCTAATAATATCGAACAACCATTGTTCTCAAAAACTAATTTATATCCACTAACTGTCAAACATAAAATGGAGATAATATTTTTGATAATTGAAGGAACAAAATAACATGCATCTAATGCAATAAAAGCTCCACCAGGTAGATGTAGGGCGACCTCGCCAATGGCTACTACAGTAACTTTTGCTCCATTGCCCATCTTGAGATCCATCTCGCCTCTCTCTAGTTTCACTAAATGGAGAGTTGGTTAGTTTTCCATGAAGGCAAGGCTCGCAAGTTGCATATGACTCATAGTCGAATGAATTTAGGTATCAATCATTTAGCAACTTTTGAATCCTTTCTTCATGGATGTGACCTAGCCTACAATACCACAGGTATGCATTGTTCATCTCATCTCATTTCCTCTTGGACACACTTACATTCATGATATGTAGAGTAGTGTCCAGCATAAACAAACCATTATACAATGTCCCTTTCGTGATGATCTCATCATCTAATAATATCGAACAACCATTGTTCTCAAAAACTAATTTATATCCACTAACTGTCAAACATAAAATGGAGATAATATTTTTGATAATTGAAGGAACAAAATAACATGCATCTAATGCAATAAAAGCTCCACCAGGTAGATGTAGGGCGACCTCGCCAATGGCTACTACAGTAACTTTTGCTCCATTGCCCATCTTGAGATCCATCTCGCCTCTCTCTAGTCTCCTAGGCCTTGCCAGAACCTACAACGAATTGCATATATGATAAGCACTACCGGTATCCAATACTCATGTGTTATCATAAGAGTCTAACAAATTGAAGCTTCACCAAGCTTCTATTTCACCTTTTCTGCAAAGTACTCTTTGCAGTTCCTCTTTCAGTGCCCATCTTTACCACTGTGGAAGCACTGGCCTTTGTCCTTTGCTAGGTCTTTCTTAGCAACCTTTGCTTTTCCTAGTCTGCCCTTGCCCTTTCCCTTCTTAAGGGACTTTTCTACTTTCCTTGTCTTTCTGGTCTCACCAGTGTAGAGAACTGACTTCTCTTTCCTAATAGTACTCTCTACCTCCCTCAACATATTGAGAAGCTCTGGGAGAGTCACCTCAAGCTTATTCATATTGAAATTCATTATGAATTGTGAAAAGGAATCTGGTAGGGACTGAAGCACAATGTCCACACATAAGTTATCCTCTAGGACCATTCCTAGACCTGTGAGTTTCTCCATCCACTCAATCATCTTTAGGACATGGTTCTGAACCGGTGTCCCCTCAATCATCCTAGTGCAGAAGAGGCTCTTGGATATCTCATATCGTTGAGTCCTTCCCTGTTCCTCAAACAATTTGTCGACATGTAGGAGAATAGATTTAGCATCCATCTTTTCATGTTGTCTTTGTAACTCAGGAGTCATAGAGCCCAACATATAGCACTGAGCAAGAGTGGAGTCATCAATGTACTTCACGTAGCGAGCGATCTCATCCTCGCTTGCCCTTTCCTTGGGCGTAGGCATTACTGTATCAAGGACGTATGCGATTTTCTCCACCGTGAGAACAATTCTCAAGTTACGGAGCCAATCCGTATAATTTGGACCAGTGAGGCGATTGACATCAAGTATGTCACGTAAGGGATTTGAAAGCAACATTTTTTGAAAATAAAGATGCAGTAGGAATGAATAACATGCAGATTTTGTAAGAAATAAACAATCAAGATATGGACTTCTATCTTAATATGCTCCCACTATTTTACTAGCGAGTCATGCAACACCCTCAGCATATGAAACGGAAGTCTCCGGCAGACTTCTAGTGGGGATCAAGATCCAATTGGCATCTTAGTGTACCCTCGAGGGACTCTACCAATCACACTAAGCCCAAAAGGTAGACAACTCTTGTCGATCACAACTCTTTGTGATTCCCATCCTGTTCGGCCTCCGAATCACTATGGTCTCGAGGGACTCGATCAACCATGATGTTCGGTTAAGTCAACACCTTCGTTACAAGATGAGTCTGATTTGATAATATACCCTCGAGAGACTCGACCAAGCATACCATGTCCTCAGGTCACCGGTGACATCTCTATGTCTAAAGCAAGATAGCGAATTGCGATATAGGTGAGCCTCAAGGGACTCGACCAACTCAACCTACACCGAGAATCGGTTCCTACCCATAACGATGGAAGGCCACGTGGGTTAATATAATTGTCTCACGTTTACCGACTTAATATTATCGAGAGAGATGTTTCTATAATTTGGTATCCTAATATGACATGTCACACATATATATTTAATATATATCTACATCGTATGCAAATATATATACATATCTAGTATGTGTATAAGCAATCACACCAGATGATCATGGACCACATCCTAATGTGATCAGGCCCGAGCCAGTAGGCCTAATAACTCACACAAAGATCTATATGTGCAGTAGTGTATCTCCATGCCCTGTGATCATCCATCTCATCCTTGTCGGTTCTATCGACTTCTCGATGTATCTCTATGCATCGCAATCGTCCATCTTGTGGATCCCGCAATCGCATCCACGCTCCCGCTGTACCTCCTCATGTGATTATAATTTAATCATAGGCACGTAGGCCCGACAATAAACGAGAAATATAATGAAGGCTCGCAGGCCCCAATAATAATAATCACAAGTACACACATCACATGGTCCATGATCATCCGTCCACACATCATACATCACATGCATAAGTCATTATCATGTAGGACTATTAGATAATAATAAAAAGAATAATCAATTAAACCTTTCAATTAATTAATATTCTTCTGAAATCAACGACATGTAGGGAATTTTCTGAATTCTTAGGGTATTTTTATAATTTGGTCGAAGGATAGAAACTAGAATTTCTCAAATTCCTAAGGGTAAAACTATCTTTTGCCCAAAAGACCCTAATGCCCTTCTCCCTCTCCCCTGATGCTGCTATCCGTCGCCACCCTACCGACCGCAGCCTTTGCAGCGAGGGCCGGGGGCGCTGCCCCTACCTGCGGGCAGCGCCTCTCCTGTGGTTGGGAGCCGCCACGGGCAGTTCTGCCCGCGGGGCTACACCCGTAGCCGTCGCCCATGCTGGCCGCTTGCTCACGGGCGAGCGCCACTGCTGGCGCTGTGCACGCAGGCAGCGCTCACGGATGTCACCACCTACGCATCGTAGGCAACTCTTCTTGAGGGCGACCGACCGCTTGTGGTTGCGACTGCGTGCAGCAATAGTTGCCGTGCGCAGGCGGCCTGCTTGCCGGTGCCGCTTGCCCTTGTGGGCGCTATGGTCACAAGCAGCGCCCGTGGGCTGCCAGCCCCACCGGCCGCAAGCCTGCTGCATGCAGGTTGTCGGCCGATGGCTGTAGGCGTAATGCCTGCGCATGCGCCGGCGCTACGCTGCTTGTGGTTGCACGCACGCAGATTGAGGGCAACAACAGTTGTTGCCTTTTCTCGCTTTTGCGGCAACGATTTTGACGTTAAACGTTTTTCCAAAACACAACACACGCAGTTTAAAACCAATCTATCGCACGAACAACCTGACTCTGATGCCACTATTGGGAAATCTTAGGGGGCGACATCACATGCACAGCAGAAGAACAAGAAAATAAAATCTCCTATTCCCAAAGAGATGTTCGTCATCGTGCGAAGATTGATGCGCAAAAAATCCACGAAACAAACTACATATAGAATAGATTGTGTTACCTAGGGAGATCGTATATCCCTGTTTCCTTGCAGATCTCGAGGAGAGGGTGAAGGAGGTCAAGCGTCCTCCTATCTAGCGATAATCTACACAGCAGGGCTGTGACGACGCTCCTCAAAACTCCAGGCCTGCTTTGACGTGGAGAGGGGGGGGGAGAATAGGAGAGGTAAGCAAAGGCTCTAGCCTAAGAGGCTCTGAATCCCTCCTATTTATAAAGGTCCCCTGTCAAACCCTAATGGATCCTCCCCTAGTGGGTATTGGATCTGCATCCAATTATCCAAGCCTTTTAGATTAGTGGATTTCTATCCAATAATCTCTCAAGGGCTCTTATTGAATCTCGTCCATGAGATCCAATAATTAAGGGGTTTATTAGATATTCAATAAAATAGGAGCTCCGACGGATATCTCATATCCGAACCTCTACTCATCGCAATGCCTACCATATGTGTGTGACCCTCTAGGCCCAATATCGAGCTGGCCATGAGTCATACCTGTCAGAACTCTTTCTAACTTAGTGAATTGTTATCTCTATAACAATTCACTCGACTCATCAACTACGAACGTCCTAGGCCACTACATCGTAATCCCTAAACGATATAGGGGAATCCAATCCATTGGACTTGTTTTTTCTCAGTTACCATATACCTATAGTCTCTTATCTATCTAATATCCCAAAAACCGTATATCGGGCATAGTGCTTTCAAACCCATACAATTTCTACTCGAGTCTCGCTCTAATCGGATTCTCCCGGAGAACTCTTTCACTCTCAACCCGAATGACCCTGGCTAGGGATTTGTCTGAGTAAGAACACATGGGATATTCCTCTCATGATGCCGAGAGTGGATGATCCTCTATGGACACTCAATAGCCCTCGTAAGATCGACTATCACTCCCAATGACCAACTGTACTAGATCTGGGACATCCAAACCTATAAGTCTGGTATCAAAGAGTGGAGCACTCATACAAGACATCCTTGGTGTCTCAAGTCTAAGGACTAGATACACCACTAGGACTATGGAATCACTGTCTGACAATAAGGCATCATCAACCATCTAGTATTCCATAAGCGGATCAATTAATGAACTCATTCTCCAATGAGCACTTGTACTATATCCCTAGTGTCCCCACATGAGCAGTTATGAGACTAGCTGCATCCATCATATGGACGGGTATACTATACACCAGTCTGTCCGGTTATCACAATGTCCCTCTCGAGTAACCTATGACCGGGATTATTTAGGATCTGTGTTTAAAGGTGAATCGGTCTCATTATCGTGATCTCATCACGATCTGATTCCCATTGCACAGATCCAAGGACATTAAAATACATATATATGCATAGCTTATGCTTCAAGATAACTAAATAATTATAAATTGAATTATCCGACTCATGATTTGGAATTGGCAGCAATCATCTTTACTCTAAAGATTTGGAGACATAACTTGTATGGGCGGACATTTGATATCTTTACTGATCACAAGAGTTTAAAATACATTTTTACATAGAAGAAGTTAAATATGAGGTAGCGAAGATGGATAGAACTTCTAAAGGATTATGATTGTACCATCCGTTATCACCCAAGTAAAGCAAATGTTGTAGCTGATGCACTCAGTAGAAAATCTACAAGTTTTATGGCTAGTCTGGTTGTGAAACAATGGAAGCTATTAGAAAGAAATTATGATTCAAATGTAATGAGAAAAGGGCAAGACTCAATAATGTTGATAGCCTCTATCCAGGTGCAAACTGATCTCATTTAACAAATTAAAGAAGGACAACTACGAGATCCACATTTAATATACTTAAGGAATGAAGTTGAAAAGGGACTGAAGTTGAATTTTCAAATTTCAGATGATGGCCTATTGAGATTTGGGGATAGAATATGTGTTCCAAATAACCTAGATATCAAGAACCAAATTTTAAACGAAGGTCACAATTCAAAGTACACCATGCATCTTGGTAGCACGAAAATGTATAGAGATTTCCAAAGTCATTATTGGTGGAAAGGCATGAAGAAAGAGATTGCAATATATGTTTCAAGGTGTTTGACATGTCAGCAAATCAAAGCAGAACACCAGAGACCTGGAGGTTTGTTACAACCCTTAGATATTCCTGAATGGAAATGGGAATGCATTACTATGGACTTTGTTTCAGGACTACCCAGAACCTCTAGAAAGCATGATGCTATTTGGGTCATTATTGATAGGTTAACCAAATCTGCACATTTCTTACCAATCAATATGACTTATTCTCTTGATAGGCTTGCAGATTTGTATGTTGATGAAATAGTAAGACTTCATGGTGTCCCGAAGGAGATCATCTTGGACAAAGACTCTAGATTTCTTTCTAGATTGTGGAGGAGATTACAAGATTCTATGGGCACCAAAGTAAAGTTTAGCACTACCTATCACCCTCAGAATGATGGTCAATCTGAAAGAACAATTCAAGTACTTGAGGATTTGCTTAGAGCCTATGTTATGGATTGGAGAGGTGAATGAGATAAAGATATTTCTCTTATTGAGTTCACTTACAATAATAGTTACCATTCGAGCATTCAGATGGCTCCTTATGAAGCATTGTATGGGCGAAAGTGCAGAACGCCTATATGTTGGGAGGAAGTTGGTGATAGAAAATTGTTAGCACCAGATAAAGTATAAGAGACTACTGAAAAGATTTAGGTTATCATAAAAAGGCTAAAGGCTGCTCAAAGTCGGCAAAAGAGCTATGTAGACAACAGAAGACGAGATATCAAGTTCCAAGTAGGGGATTTTGTATTCCTAAAGGTCTCCCCTTCTAAAGGCGTTGTAAAATTTAGAAAGAAAGGAAAGTTAAACTCAAGGTTCATTGGACCTTTTGAGATCCTCGAAAGAATTGGCTTTGTCGCTTACAAGATTGCCTTGCCACCATCGATGTGTCATATCCATAATATATTTCATGTGTCAATGCTCAGAAAGTATATTACCTGATCCCTCTCATGTCATTGAGTGAGTATGAGTCGATTGCGATTGAGAAAGATTTGTTTTACAAGTAAGAGCCCATTCAGATTATTGATAAAAAGGAGAAGATCTTAAGAAATAGAATCATCACTCTAGTTAAAGTAATTTGGAAGCATCATCCTGCAAATGAAGTGACTTGGGAGCTAGAGGAAGAAATGAAGAAAGCTTATCCTCATCTTTTCCCGAAAGAGGTATGACAAATTTAGAGGACTAAATTTTCTTTTAAGGAGGGGAGAGTGTAACATCCCTCATTTCAATAAAAAAAAATGCTTATATAGTACTTTAATAGTTCAGTTTATTATATCAATATTAAATTATATGGAGGACTTGTGGCATTAGCAAGGATGAGCCACTTGCACTTATTCTAAAGTTGACACCTAAACCTCCATGGATGCTTGCCACCTCACTATTTTAGCATGAGCCAAACCTAAGTAATTTAATACACAACTAAGGGAAACTTTGCAGCCAACGTAACTTGAGAAGAGAAGGAATTGAAGGAGAAGAGAAGGAGAAAGAATTGAAGAAGAAGAAGTTTTTTTATCTTGGCTTAAGGCTTTGCATCAATTCCCCCACATTTGGAAATCAAAACTTTTTAAGGCAAGTGTTCTAACCCCATCCAACAGAATCCTAATCTCTGTTTTCTTTTTCATTCTACAAAATTTGAAAGATTTCAGCTAAGAACCAAACATTCTTTTCGTTTTGATACAAAGCCATGAATCTGTAATTTTTTGGTCATCTGACCTCCATGCATTGTTTCGGTCCTAACTTTTTGTACTAAACTCTAATTTAGACAAAACCTATTCCATTTGAAAGTAGACTCGAAGACCTTTATTTTGATACTAGGATTGAATGATTTGGAGTCGAAATGCCTGATATGACTTCTATTGCAATTAACCCTACAGATTCTACAAAATAGGGACTGTAATTTCGGACCTTCTATTACTAAATTACTCATAATTATCTAGTAAAAATTCCGAATTATGTAAAACTTGGTTCTTTAGAAACTAGATTTGTATATCTTTCTTTTGAAACCAATTTGGAAATTTTAAAGTATGTTTGCCTTCTGAAACATCTATTTAAATTGATTCTATCTATTCTACAAAATAGAGATGATCAATTCTGACCTTCTATTACTAAATTGCTCATAACTCTCTAGTGAAAATTCTGAATTATGAAAAACTTGATTCTTTGCATACTAGATTCGCATATCTTTCTTTTGACACATAATTTGGAAATTTTGAAGTACATTTGTCTTCTGAAACATCTGTTTAAATTGATTCTATCAATTCTGCAAAAATAGAGATAATCAATTCTGACCTTCCTTTACTCTATTTGTTGTAACTTCCTGTTTTGGAAAATAGATTGATACTGCTTTCCCATGACACCTATTTTTAGTGAATTGGAGCATGCTTGGTCACTCAAACAAATCAGGAAATGTACCATTCGAATTCTGCCAGAATTGAAAACTTTGTTGAGTTTTGCCTATTTAAGTCTCATTCTATTGGAAGTTTAATTTCTATTAAATTCTTCTGCAGTCCTTTGAAAATTCTTATATTATTCATCCTGAAATTGTTGTATGTCTGAAATTTATTATGTAATGCTTTGTTTGCATTTCCTTGTTTGATAAAGGCACACGCATATTTCCGTTGTTTCCGCATGTGCTTCCGATATGTGCTAATGTCATTGTTCATGCTACCCTTTTGTACTTTAGTATCTTGTGGGATATTATGAACCTTTGCCAGAAATGGTAAAGGGAGTTATGCATAGAGCCCATGATGCTCTAGACTTATGCTTGGTGGTCATCCTAAAATGGATGAATCACATTATGTATGTGGTCCCACAGCGCCCTCTATGTTTTTGATATGATATCCAAAGCTTTGCTTATGAGTCTATATTTATGCTTTGGATAAAAATAGAATGCATGCTACAAGCTTGTATTTACTATTCGGTTCACTTGTTATACTTTGGAGTGTTTCGTATGTCATTGTTATGCTCTCAAACACTCTTACACCTTTGATATACACTTAAATGCTTCAGGTGCCATTTGATACATGCCTAAATACTTATTTTGCCAATGAAATGCTCCAATTTCCTTTCTCGTATTATTATGTCTAACTCCTATTTTCGAATGAGGAAACCCTTTGTGATTTTTATACCAAATGAGATGATTTCAAATGAACACTTGTATTTCTGCTTTTGTTATTTTGATACTAAGCTTACTTGAATTTCTCCTACCGCCATGGATATGTTAGTCGCTTGCTGAGCTCTTTATGCTCACCCCGTTGTTATATAAATTTTTCATGATAGCTTGTCACGCACTGAAAAGCTAGAATTGGGTTGAAGCAGTGAAAGGCTAGAAGATTTTAGACTAATCTTTGTTGGTTGATAGGTTTTTGTTGTATAGTATACTTTACTTCTGATGTAATGTTAAGGATATGTTGATACTTATGTGTTGTAAAAGTTTAATGGACCGCTCATGTTTATGGAATGATAAGTTTAAGTTGTATAAGGATAAGAACTCATGGTAAATAATTATTTTTTTGTGATTGTATATATTTTTACGATTATGGATTTGTGATGTGATTGATGTTTAGTTGAGCTGCGGATTTTATGAATCTTTAAGTGAAGTGGAGTATGATTTATGAAACGTACAGGTTTATGAATTGTGAATATTGATTTGAATGGTTCTTGGTATCCTCAAATGTTAGATTGGATCCTGGATTGATTTGTGACGATGAATTATATTATTATTGATTTTAGACAGGGTCACACCTCCTGAATGGATTAAATTCAGGGGGGGGGGGCGTGACACTAATGCACCTAGTACTTTCATGAAATTGATGAATCATATTTTACGTGCTTACATTGGAAAGTTTGTAGTGGTTTATTTTGATGATATACTTGTGTACAGCAAAAGTTTAGATGAGCATGTAACACGTTTAAAAGCTATTTTTGATGTGCTTAGAAATGAAAAGTTATATGCTAATATAAAGAAATGCCCCTTTTGCACTAATGAAATTACTTTTCTTGGATATGTTGTTAATGATAAAGGAATACATGTTGATCAAGAAAAAGTGAATGTAATTAAGGAGTGGCCAAAACCTACTAGTGTCAGTGATGTTAGAAGTTTTCATGGTCTTGCTAGCTTTCATAGAAGATTTATTAAGGATTTTTCTACAATTGCTACACCATTAACTGAATGCATAAAAAAGAATGTGGGATTTAGATGGGGTAAAAAACAAGATGATTCTTTTAACTTACTTAAAGATAAACTCAATTTAGCATTTTTGCTTTCCTTACCAAACTTTGCTAAAACTTTTGAGATTGAGTGTGATGCAAGTGGAATAGAAATTGAAGGAGTCTTAATGCAAGAAGGAAAACCCATTGTGTTCTTTATGAGAAGCTAAGTGGAGCAAGTCTTAACTACCCGACATATGATAAGGAGTTTTACGCATTGGTAAGAGTGTTAGAGACATGACAGCACTATCTTTGGTACAAGGAATTCATTATACACACCGATCATGAGTCCTTGAAATATCTCAAAGGACAAGGAAAGCTAAACCGTAGGCATGCAAAATAGGTGGAGTTTATTGAATCCTTTCCATACATTATCAAGTATAAACAAGGTAAGGAAAATGTGATTGCCGATGCTCTTTCTAGAAGGTATACTCTAATTTCTCAACTTGATGCAAAATTATTAGGTTTTGAGTACATTAAAAATTTATACAATTCTGATCATGATTTTGCTAATGTTTATGGGGCATGTGAGAAACGGGGTTTTGATAAGTTCTTCAAGCATGATGGTTTCCTTTTCAAAGAAAATAAGTTGTGTTCCTCAATGTTCAATGAGAGAACTACTTGTGAGAGAGGCACATAGTGGAGGTTTAATGGGGCATTTTGGGGTTAGAAAAACTTTAGATGTGTTAAGTGATCATTTTTTTGGCCGCACATGAAAAGAGATGTTGAGAGATTATGTGAGAAATGCATTACTTGTAAACAAGCTAAATCTAAAGTAATGCCTCATGGATTATATACTCCTCTTCCTATAACTAGTGAGCCTTGGGTTGATATATCCATGGACTTTGTCTTGGGTTTACCTAGGTCAAAAGGAGGGAGAGATTCTATTTTTGTTGTTGTTGACAGGTTTAGCAAGATGGCACATTTCATTCCTTGCCACAAAACAGACGATGTAACACATGTTGCGGGGTTGTTCTTCAAAGAAATTGTAAGATTACATGGCATTCCAAAGACAATTGTCAGTGATAGAGATGTAAAATTCCTTAGCCACTTTTGGAAAACACTTTAGAGTAAGCTGGGTACAAGACTGTTGTATTCAACCACTTGTCATCCCCAAACAGATGGACAAACGGAGGTGGTAAATCAAACTTTATCAACACTTTTGAGGGCCATAATTCAAAAGAATTTAAAAAATTGGAAGGAATGTTTGCCACTTGTGGAGTTTGCTTACAACAGAAGTGTGCATTCTACAACAAACCATTCCCCATTTGAAGTTGTGTACGGGTTCAATCCATTAACTCCTATGGATTTGCTACCTCTTCCTTTGGAAAAGGCCAATTTGGATCGTAAGCAAAAAGTTGATTTTGTCAAAGCATTGCATGAAAGAGTCCCGACACAAATTGAAAAGAAAACTCTCTAATATGAGAAACAACACAACAAAGGCCGAAAGAAAGTTGTATTTGAACCTGGTGATTGGGTTTGAGTACACTTGAGGAAGGAAAGATTTCCTAACCAAAGGAAGTATAAATTAATGCCAAGAAGAGATGGTCCCTTTCGAGTCTTTCAAAAAATCAATGACAATGCATACAAGCTGGAACTACCAAGTGAGTATGGCAATATTAGTGCAACCTTCAATGTTTCTGATTTATCTTTATTTGATGTAGGTGATGAAGGCGTTGATTCGAGGACGAATCCTTTCGAGGAAGGTGGGAATGATATGAATGAGCAAGTTTATTATAATTCTGCCGAAGACCCTTTAACTATTCGTGGAGGACCAATAACAAGAGCTAAAGCTAAAATGATGAAAGAAACCTTAAGTTGTTTATTAGAAGATATTTGGAAGGAGCAAGCTGGTCAAAACTTGGTCAAGGTTCTATGGATACAAGAAGAGCCTAAAATAGTCAACCTGATTCAAATAAGTCCAACCTTGAGAGAAGGATAAATTTTTAGCATATTTTGAAGAATAAAGGTCATTCAGCCATATTAGACCATATTAAGAATTATGGGCTTATTCATGAATAATCATTCAAATCAATTTAAGGCAGATTCATGAGTAATCTGCATTCATGCATTAGGAATATGAATGTCATTTAATGTATTTAATGGATTCATTCCCTTTGTACTTGGCCTTCATACTATATAAACAAGGCTGATTCCCTTTGTAAGACAGAGAATTCAGAAGTGTATTCAAACTTCAACATCGGTGAGTGTTTTGTTTTTAAGTTCTTACATGAACTTTGGAACTTAACTTATCAAGCTTTTCTGCTTGTGGCATTCAAAACCTAAAAATCTTTGTTTTTCCTTTCAACTTATCAAGCTTCTTAGTTTGTGGCGTTTTAAGGGAATCAAAGTGTTATTCTAATTACTTCATCAAATTCTCATTGATAAAAATAGTTTCCTGAACTGTAATCTTGAACGATCCGTCTTGTTTCAATTCGTTGGAGAGGTTCAATTTGCATTTCATATGTATCATAGCTCTTTAGCTATCGGGGTGTATGGTTGCTAATTTGAAGATTTCCATCAGTATGCTTTAACCTCATCTAGATTCTCAATAAGTTTGTTACCTTTGTCTCTGCATTTCCTAATGCGGTTAACGGCTCTTCGAGTAGCAATGGAAGCATAAAAAAACTTAGTATTGGAATCCCCTAAAGTAAGCCAATGCTATCGAGACTTCTACTTTGCAAAACTTTCCTCCTGCTTTAAGGCTTGTATGAAGTTATTTCTAGCTTCTGTCTCTTTGTTGATAAGATTTTCATCATAGGGCTGAAATTGTAGCTCATATTGCATTGTCATTAGTTCCTTTCTGCAAAATTGAACTCGGGTGGTAATATTGACAAAGGTATTCGCATTCCACTCCTTAAGTGCTGCTTTGCAGGCTTTGAGTTTTTGACATAAAATGTAAGAGGGGGATCCATGCACATTAACATTCCAAGCTGATCTGATAACATCAAGGAACTAAGGATGAGTACTCCACGGTTTCTTGCCTCTTAGTGTTGCTTTATCTGCGTGTATGTACATTAAAGAATGATCCAAAAACAATGGAGCATCATACTCAAGAAGTGAATCAGGGTAAACTATTAACCATTCTTGATTAATCAGACATCTATCGAGTCGAGCCATTATTTTTCTGTTACCAACACCTTGATTACTCCAGGAAAGCCAATTACCCACAGATTTCATATCAATCAATGCAGTAGTATCTATGTAATCATTAAAACTTTGAAGTTGACTTTTTGAAAACTGTCTACCCCCCACTACTTCATTTGTGTACCGAATAGTATTAAAATCACCAAGAACAATCCAAGGTACATTACGACAACCATCTGCAATGTTAATCAGATCAGACCACAGAGTATTTCTTTCTTGCATACTGTTTAAAGCATATATACTAATGAAAATGAATTGACAGTCATTCTTTTTGTCCTCCACCTTTAGATGAATGAGTTGATCAATAGCAGAAATAAACCAAGCATTAATAAAGTTAGGATTCCATAATACCCATATTCTACCAAAAGTTTCATTAGAGTCATTGGTAAATAGTTCTGCATCGGGCCATATTAAATTCTTTTTAGCTAGAATAACAATATCACATGCGGCAGACTTGATTATTCTATTGAGCTCCCGACATTTTTTAGGCTTATTAAGTCCTCGAACATTCTAACAGTTACCCCTCAAGTTGCTCCTAGGGCTAGCGACAGTGGCGGGAGGGTTGATACGATGGCAAGACTCCCTACCATTACCCCTCAAGTTGCTCCTCCACCATATCCTCTCCAAAGAGAAACTCCTTCGACGAAGCAGCATTGAAGCAGGTCGCGCTCTAGATCATGACAGCCTACTCTCATCTCTAGTGACCCTCGGCCTTGGACTAGCCTCTTCAAGGCTCCGATTGGAAGTCCGGATCTAAGCTTTGAATTCTTTACTCCAGAAGTTCAAGCTGATAAGAAGATAGTTGTATATGAGACTGTTGATTCAGCAGAGCTTATTGAGACATGGTCTATGCGGCGATCGTTGGCTATGTGGTAGGTCTCAAAACATCTTATTTCCCACTATCCTCATTTATCAAAACTCGATGGGGAATATCGTCATTTGATCTTCATATGCTGGAGAACGGATTCTTTGTTTGCAAGCTATACTCTAAAGAAGATTTGCAACGGGTCCTCAAAGGATTCTGGACTATTCGTGGCCATCCAATGATTCTACGACGTTGGTCTCCTGATGTCCGTTTGGAATTAGATAGCCTACAGTCTATTCCATTATGGGTATACTTTCAAGGTCTTCCTCTACATCTTTGGAGTCGATGTTTTATTGCAAAGTTATACAGCACTCTGGGACAGCCACTCTACATCGACAAAGCAACAGCAGCTCAGACGAGATTAGCATTTGCACGAGCATGTGTATTGGTTTCTTCCAATGAAGATCTTACTAATGATGTTTTCTATCGTGATCTTGATGGGAACACTCGGAAGGTACATGTCTCATAGTCCTGGAAGCCACAACGATGTCAGCGTTGCTTATCTTTTGGTCATGCAAATGGAGCTTGTCAGTAAACTCCAAAACTGATCACAAAGGTCTATCGACCACGCCAAGCGCCTCAGCAACAAAGCGAGTCTTCTCTAATGGTAGTAGCACCGATGGTGGTGAAGACTTTTGAGCATCCGACTCGCAAGGACAGCACCGCGGACAGAAGGACAAATCCAAAACTTTATCTCTTCCTATAATGTCGGAGCCTTCCATAACAGAAGTTTCCCATGGTACTAGTAGATAGGAGAAGCATAAGTCAGGAACTTCATGTTAGGACTCTAGCTAGGAGAGTCCTAATTGATAGGGGCAATCATGTAAAACCTATCTAAGTCGACCCTTATTAAAGAGGTGAAGAGGCCGACTAGGGTTTGGAGGTTATTTCTTATAGAAGAATTAGGAGTTGTAACGGAATAGGAGTCTTGAGTAGGAGTTCTATTAGGAGTCTTGAGTAGAAGTCTTAATTGAGTAGGAGTCCTATTAGGAGTTAGGGTTTAGAAACCCTATAAATAGTCATGTATTCATCCTCTTTTGATAAGCAATAGATGAATCTTTTCTGCAGCCTTTGATCAGCAACTTGGAGGAAGGTACCCCTATAGAGTTATAGGAGGCTGATCCCCTAAAGAGATCAACCCCAAGCTTAGAATCTGTAAGGGTTCTAATACTTGGTATCAGAGTAGCGTTCTTGGCATCTTGCTGCCCTTCCACAGCCATCCATCATCCCTTCATAGCCGCCCAAAGCAATTCCCACAATTGCTTAAAAGATCGTCACCAAATTCCGCCATCATCTCCACCACCGCAATCATCTTTTGATCTCCTCGTGAATTGCAACAGGTTCTGGTTTCCTACCTTACTGCTGCTGCAATTTAGTTATCCTTATTCAAAAATCCAAAAAAAAAATTATTCCTATATTGCTGCATAAACTTTTCGTCGTAAAGTTTTCATCTCTACGACGAAAGATACATTGTAGAATTTCAACCGCATAGCATAGACTGTTTGATCTTGCTACTACGTTTTTTTAATCCAAATCTCTATGAAATTTTTATGACAACTTTGACACTTCCTAATAGCAGATTTCTCTTTAGTTTTATCAAAAAATTCTCAATATAGACCATTGATCTTTTACGTCTAATCTGCTATACTTAAAAATCTGTACTATAAAATTCCAACCGCATAGCATAGTTTGTTTGATCTTGCTACTGCATTTTTTTTATCTAAATCTCTACAAAATTTTATGATAGCTTTGATACTTCCTAACAGTGGATTTCCTTTTAGTCTTTTATGTCCAATCTGATACACTTGAATATTTGTGCTGTAGAAAATTTCAGCCGCATATTGTTGCCTTAACTGATCTATTTGTAATCTTTTTTAAACAAAATTTCTTCTACACTTTATAGATCATCTTGGCTTCCATCTAAGATTGATTTATTGAGGAATTCATCTCTAAAAATAATTTTGTGTTGCTGTAAATTTTCGTTGCAAATCGCTGAAATTTTTAGACGAGAATTCTACTATCGCAACTTACACCAATTTCCTTGCTGTTATACTGCTGAAATTTTCTTGATTAAATTGGACATCCTTGCTGCCATATAAACTGATATTTTACTATCAATTCTCTCCTCAAATCTCTCAAGTTTTTGGTGGAAATCTCGTCGAGAAACCACTGTTTCTTCGACGACAATTCTGCTCTTACAAGACAACACAATTCTGCAGCAAACTTCCACTGATTTCTATCAAACCTTTGCTTCCATCTACCACAGATCTAAAACTTTCATCCATAGCCCTAAAACTCCACCAAACCACATGCTCAAACTGCACCCAAAACAGCCACAAAACAAGCCTAAACCGTAGCCTACATCCACTAATCCACCAACCCTTTCGACCATCACTTCTCTCAACCCATACTTGCCTTTAACCCGACAACAAAAGAGAGATCTTAATATCACAGATTTGGAGGCATATACTATGACATCTAAGGAGGCAATCAATGTTAAATTCGAAGCCTTGGAGGTGCGAATGGAGGATAAGATTCAGATTCTCTTTACCAAACTCAATTTGGGCCGACCACTAAGCTCGAAGAAATCACATCAAGGAGAGAGCTCTAACCAATCGCACCAAGCCCGAAGAGATGACTTCCAAGAGAGGGGAGATTCGATGACTGACCTCAACTATCCATGCATGAGGGTGGACTTCCCTAGATGGGAAGTAGGAGACCCGATTGGTTGGATCTCACACGTGGAGCGATATTTTCAGTACCACAATACCGCGGACTCATCTATGGTGGAAATTACGGCTATACATCTTGAAGGGTATGCCATACAGTGGTTTGACTGGTTTAAATATACTCATGGAGTCCTCTCATGGCGACAATTCAAAAAAGGACTACTGATCCGCTTCGGACCAACCGATTACGAGAACATTGACGAACAACTAGCAAAGATCCGACAAACCTCTACCGTTCAGGAGTACCAAACTAGGTTTGAAATGTTATCTAATCAAACTCATGATTGGTCTCAAAAATAGCTATTGGGGACCTTCATTGAGGGCTTGAAGTCGGTGATCCAAGGAGAAGTTAAAGCACGACAACCGTGTTGAATCTCGGATTTTGATGATGAAGTCAATTGTCATTTGTTATTTAATCCATATGTTAAGATAAGTGTGCAGGATTAACTACGATGAAAGTAAGACATGCAGCAGGAGTTGCGCCGAAGTCAAGACTATGATCACGTTGGGGGTTCGAGAGTTCAACGGAAGTCCGGACGGTCATCGGAGGTTCTGCGGGAACAAATCCGAGAAGTCCAGGAGCTTGCCAAAGAAGCTCATCGGAACTCGCCAAGTGGATCATTGCAAGTCCAGGAGTTTGCCGGAAGTCCGTCGGAGCATCGCCGAGGGTTCGTCGGATGATCGCCGGAAGTTCGCCGGAAGCTCGACGGAAGAAGCAATTGACGCACCGGAGCAAGTTGCAGTAAATGTCTTGAAAAATATTATAGTTAGCATGATGATTAAGTTAGAAATGGGAGGTGATCCCAATAACTTAATCTTGGGGCAATTGGGCCCTTAATAGACCCAAATTGGGCCGAATGGATCAGCCCATTCGGACCCAAATTCTCTGGCCGGCGGTGGCACCGCCTGGGTCGACGGTGGCACCGCCCAACAGTCGAGTCTCGGAGTGAGGCTGGGTGGTGGCACCGCCCCTGTCAGGCGGTGGCACCGCCTAGGCTCAGTCTCCGAGTGAGACTGGGCGGTAGCACCGCCCCTGTCAGGCGGTGGCACCTCCTGGGCTCAGTCTCCGAGTGAGACTGGGCGGTAGCACCGCCCCTGTCAGGCGGTGGCACCGCCCCTGTCAGGCGGTGGCACCTCCTGGGCTCAGTCTCCGAGTGAGACTGGGCGGTAGCACCGCCCCTGTCAGGCGGTGGCACCGCCCCTGTCAGGCGGTGGCACCGCCCCTGTCAGGCGGTGGCACCTCCTGGGCTCAGTCTCCGAGTGAGACTGGGCGGTAGCACCGCCCCTGTCAGGCGGTGGCACCTCCTGGGCTCAGTCTCCGAGTGAGACTGGGCGGTAGCACCGCCCCTGTCAGGCGGTGGCACCGCCCCTGTCAGGCGGTGGCACCTCCTGGGCTCAGTCTCCGAGTGAGACTGGGCGGTAGCACCGCCCCTGTCAGGCGGTGGCACCTCCTGGGCTCAGTCTCCGAGTGAGACTGGGCGGTAGCACCGCCCCTGTCAGGCGGTGGCACCGCCCCTGTCAGGCGGTGGCACCTCCTGGGCTCAGTCTCCGAGTGAGACTGGGCGGTAGCACCGCCCCTGTCAGGCGGTGGCACCTCCTGGGCTCAGTCTCCGAGTGAGACTGGGCGGTAGCACCGCCCCTGTCAGGCGGTGGCACCTCCTGGGCTCAGTCTCCGAGTGAGACTGGGCGGTAGCACCGCCCCTGTCAGGCGGTGGCACCGCCCCTGTCAGGCGGTGGCACCGCCCCTGTCAGGCGGTGGCACCGCCCCTGTCAGGCGGTGGCACCTCCTGGGCTCAGTCTCCGAGTGAGACTGGGCGGTAGCACCGCCCCTGTCAGGCGGTGGCACCGCCCCTGTCAGGCGGTGGCACCTCCTGGGCTCAGTCTCCGAGTGAGACTGGGCGGTAGCACCGCCCCTGTCAGGCGGTGGCACCGCCCCTGTCAGGCGGTGGCACCGCCCCTGTCAGGCGGTGGCACCGCCCCTGTCAGGCGGTGGCACCTCCTGGGCTCAGTCTCCGAGTGAGACTGGGCGGTAGCACCGCCCCTGTCAGGCTGCACCGCCACATGTAAGGCGGTTGGTACCGCCCGGAGCTCGGTCTCCGAGCTCTAATCAGGCGTCAGTACCGCCAGGACCCCGAAACATGGAATTGACATTTTTGAGCTCCAAATTCAATCAGTTTGGGGCCTATATAAACCCACCCTTTCATGCATGAAAGGGCACCGAAAATTAGCATTATTCTGAGATTTTTGAGAGCTTAAAAGTGTTGTAAAAGGCTAGAAGTTCTTCTCCCTCTTTTCTTCGAAGTTTTGCTCATTCAAGAGAGGAGTGAAAAATTGTAAGGGTTGTCTCCTAAGCCCATCAAAAGGAGTGAAACTGTAAAAGGGTGGTTGGCCTTCGCCTATTGAAGGAAGGCCTCTAGTGGACGTCGGTGACCTCATCGGACAAGGAAGCCAAAAGTGGATGTAGGTCAAGATTGACCGAACCACTCTAAATCTCGGTTTGCATTTACATTATGTTCTCTATTTTAACTGCAACTACTTCCATAGCTTTACTTTAACTACACTTTACTTGATCTTAAGTTAAAGCAATTTCCGATTCGACTTTCATACTGAAATCGTTCTTATCATACGAACGTCGTTTTAAATCGTCGAAAGTTTTTCGCTGCACTAATTCACCCCCCCCTCTTAGTGCTCTTGATCCTAACAATTGGTATCAGAGCGGGGTTAACTCTCAATCGGATTAAAACCCAAGAGAGATGGCATACGTCGGAAATCAAGAGGGCCACTCTATTACACATCCACCCATGTTCAATGGGACGGACTACACCTATTGGAAGACCCGAATGAGGATCTTTCTTATTTCAATGGATTTTGAACTTTGGAATCTTGTCGAAAATGGATTTTCGAAATCTTCTCTTCCAATGATCGATTGGAATGAATTGGAGAAGAAGACTTTCGCTCTTAATGCAAAGGCTATGAATGCCTTATTTTGTGCGCTTGATAAAAATGAGTTCAATCGTGTTTCGGTTTGTGAAACCGCATTTGATATTTGGCATACACTCGAAGTGACTCACGAAGGCACAAGTAGAGTGAAAGAGTCAAAAATCAATCTTTTGATACATTCTTTTAAACTTTTCTGAATGAAACCGAGCGAGACTATTGGCGATATGTACACCCGTTTCACGGATGTCATCAATAGTCTAAAAGGACTCGGCAAAAGTTTTTCGGATTTTGAGCTCGTAAATAAGATTCTAAGATCCCTTCCTAAGAGTTGGGACCCTAAAGTCACTACTATTCAAGAGGCTAAAGATCTAAACAACTTCCCTCTTGAAGAATTAATCAGGTCATTAATGACCTACGAAATGACTTGCAAAGCTCATGAAGAGCAAGAAGAGATCCTTCCAAAGAACAGGAAGGATATGACACTTAGAACTTTCGAAGACCACTTGAGAGAAAACTCAAGTGATGAAGACTATGACGATGACTTGGCACTTCTAACAAGGAAATTCAAAAAATTCATTAAAAGAAACAAGTTTAAAAATGACTCAAAAAATAAATTTGAACCCAAAAAGGACCAAGTTATTTGCTACGAATGCAAGAAGCCGGGATACTACAAAAATGATTGTCCTCAAGTCATGAAGAGAACACCAAAGAAGAAGGCGCTCAAAGCAACGTGGGATGACTCAAGCGCGTTCGAAGAAGAGGAGTCCAACACCGAGCAAGTTGCTCATTACGCCCTAATGGCCATCGGAGATGAGGTAACAAATTTAATTGATGCAGATTTATCATTTGATGAATTACTAAATGTCTTCCATGACTTATTTGATGAACGCAAAACTATTAGTAGAAAATATAAATTGCTAAAAAAGGAGCATGATAGTCTTACTTGTAATTTCGACAAATTAAAAATTGAATATCATGATAGTTTAGCTCCATGTAAAAATTGTCATGATCTAGAAACTCTCCAAAAGGAGAACTTGCTACTTAAGGACACCTTGAAGAAATTTGAGGTTGGTAGCAAGTCTTTGAATATGATCCTTACAAATAAGGGTCATGTTCCTAAAAGAAGTGGAATCGGATTTGTGAGAAGTCCTCACCAAAATCCAACCACCTTCATTAAAGGCCCTATCTTATATGTTCGGCACCAAAGCAAATGCAACTTTTGTTGCAAACATGGACATAGAACTTATCATTGTCCATTCAAGAAAGTTAGTCCAAACAAATTGATTTGGGTTCCTAAAGGAACCACGATAAACTCTATGCAACATGATAAACAATTTAGATCAGTGTTTGAGGCACTCAAAAGTAAATGGGTACCTAAAAATCATCCTTTCTTGTAGAAACATACATCATCACAAGCTAGGAGTAAGAGATGGTACCTTGATAGTGGATGATCAAGGCATATGACCGGAGATCCATCTCAATTCTCTAAACCCACTAGCATAGACGAAGGCTATGTCACTTTCGGAGACAACAACAAGGGTAAAATCATTGACAACATCCAACTTCTTTATTGAAGATGTTTTGTTAGTTGATGGTTTAAAACATAACCTCTTGAGCATTAGTCAATTGTGTGATAAAGGATATATTGTCAAATTCGAATATAATGCTTGCATCGTTGAAAAACCACACAAAAACACATCTATGATTGCATTAAAACAAAATAACGTATACACCATTGACATCAATGATCTTTGCAATGAAAAGTGTTTCTCGGTTTTGAATGAGGATGCTTGGCTTTGGCACAGGAGATTAGGTCATGCTAGCATGAAACTAATCACTCAAATATCATCCAAAGAACTTGTAAGAGGAATTCCTCATATCAAGTTCATCAAAGATAATGTGTGTGATGCTTATCAATTAGGAAAACAAATTAAGGGTAGTTTCAAATCTAAGAATCAAATAAGCACCTCTAGGCCCTTACAATTGATCCATATGGATTTGTTTGGACCTATCTATACATCAAGTCTAGGAGGTAGCAAATATGCCTTCGTCATTGTAGATGACTATAGTAGATACACATGGACTTATTTCTTAAAATACAAAAATGAATGCTTTAGATATTTTACCAAGTTTTGCAAACTTGTCCAAAATGAAAAGGGTTCTATGATTGCGTCAATTAGAAGTGATCATGGTGGTGAATTTCAAAACCGTGATTTTCAAGAATTTTATGAATTTAATGGAAACAATCATAACTTCTCTACTCCAAGAAATCCTTAACAAAATGGAGTAGTAGAAAGAAAAAATAGAAATTTACAAGAAATGGCAAGAACCATGTTGAATGAACATAGCCTACCCAAATATTTTTGGGCCGAAGCCGTAAACACTGCATGCTATATTTTGAATAGAGTTCTAGTAAGACCCTTACTCACCAAAACTCCCTATGAGTTGTGGAACAACAAAAAACCCAATGTTTCATATTTTAAAGTTTTTGGGTGTAAGTGTTTTATCTTGAATGAAAAAGATGCCTTAGGAAAATTTGATGCTAAATCCGATGAAGGAATTTTCCTTGGTTATTCTTTGGTTTCTAAAGCTTTTCGTATATTCAATAAAAGAACTTTAATTATAGAAGAATCCATTCATGTTGTTTTCAATGAGATTTCCGAAATCAAGAAAAATGATTTTGATGATGATGTTAATTTTGATTCTTTGAATTTAAATGAAACCCCTTCTCCAACTAGCAACTTAGATGCATCCACTTCCGAAACATCCTTACCCAAGGATTGGAAATATGTAGATGCTCATCCTAAGGAGCTAATTCTAGGAGACACATATAAGGGGGTTCAAACACGTTCTTCTCTTAAAGAATTTTGTGCCAACGTCGCTTTTCTCTCCCAAATTGAACCTAAATGTATTGACGAAGCCATGAAAGATGATTCATGGATTATCGCAATGCAAGATGAGTTAAATAAATTTGAGAGAAATGAGGTGTGGAAGCTTGTTCCTAGGCCAAATGACCATTTAGTTATTGGTACTAAATGGGTCTTTAGAAACAAGCAAGAGGAATATGGTATCGTGGTTAGAAACAAGGCTAGATTAGTAGCCAAAGGTTTCAACCAAGAAGAAGGTATCGATTACGAAGAAACCTTCGCTCCTGTGGCTAGATTAGAGGCCATAAGGATGCTCCTTGCCTATGCTAGTAATAATAATTTTAAGTTATTTCAAATGGATGTTAAAAGCGCTTTTCTTAATGGCTTTATTTCCGAAGAAGTTTATGTTGAACAACCTCCCGGATTTGAAAATAATAGCCTGTTAGAACCCTTGCAGATTCTAAGCTTGGGGTTGATCTTTTTAGGGGATCGGCCTCCTTTGAACTCTATAGCGGTTCCTTCCTCCAAGTTGCTGCACAAAGGCTGCAGAAAATATTATATTCATCTATTGCTTATGAAAAGAGGAGGAATACATAGCTATTTATAGGGCTTCTAAACCCTAACTCCTAATAGGACTCCTACTCAAGACTCCTACTTCTCAAGACTCCTACTTCTAACCAACTCCTAATAGGACTCCTATTCAAGACTCCTACTTCTAACCAACTCCTAATAGGACTCCTACTCAAGACTCCTACTTCTAACCAACTCCTAATAGGACTCCTATTCAAGACTCCTACTTCTAACCAACTCCTAATAGGACTCCTACTCAAGACTCCTACTTCTAACCAACTCCTAATAGGACTCCTACTCAAGACTCCTACTTCTAACCAACTCCTAATAGGACTCCTACTCAAGACTCCTACTTCTAACCAACTCCTAATAGGACTCCTACTCAAGACTCCTACTTCTAACCAACTCCTAATAGGACTCCTACTCAAGACTCCTACTTCTAACCAACTCCTAATAGGACTCCTATTCAAGACTCCTACTTCTAACCAACTCCTAATAGGACTCCTACTCAAGACTCCTACTTCTAACCAACTCCTAATAGGACTCCTACTCAAGACTCCTACTTCTAACCAACTCCTAATAGGACTCCTTCTCTAAAAAATAACCTCCAAACCCTAGCCGGCCTCTTCACCTCTTTAATAAGGGTCGGCTTAGGTAGATTTTACATGAATGCCCCTATCAATTAGGACTCTCCTATCTAGAGTCCTAACAAACCCGCCCTCTTCAAATCAGCCTTGTCCTCGAGGCTGACGATTCATGAATTTTGGAAATTTGATCTTCGAGTCGTCATAGTTCTCCCAAGTGGCATCTTCTGTTGGTAGGTTCACCCACTGTATTAGCACTTCAGTAGTGGGTCATCGTCGTCGAGGTCACGATCGATTGATCAATAATGACACTTGGCTGGATCTGGAGTTCTCCTTGAGTAGTCATATTTGGTAGGTGGCTTTGGATAGTCATATTTGGTGGGGCTTTGGGCTGTCTCCAAGCACCTATTTACAACTTTCGTCTGGCTGTCGGTTTGTTGGTGATATTGCATACTCCTTTTCAATTTAGTACCCTGCATATGGAATAACTTTATCTAAAATTTACTCGTGAAGATGCAAGTAGAATTTGTCATAAGCACAGTACGTCCTTTATAGTGTAATTCTTTTGAGTCCCAATTGTAATGTGCCACGGAGCTTGATGCTTCTTCCAATTTTTTTATGATTTTACTGGTCTCTGGATCATCCTGCCATTCCATCTTAATATCCTTAAGGAAGTTACTGGTTGGAAGCGAAATGGCCGAAAGTTCAGCTTGCTCGACTAGCTGCGAAAGTGCATCTGCAACAACATTCTCTTTCCCCTTTTTGTAAGTTATTTCATAATCAAATCTAAGAAGTTTTGTTACCCATTTTTGCTGCTCGGGGGATGATATCTTTTGCTCCAAAAGTAATTGAGGCTTTTATAGTCTGTTTTAATTTGAAATCGTCGACCGATCAAGCAGGGTCTCCACCTCGTTGCTGCGTGTACAATGGCGAGCATCTCCTTATCATATGTTGACATGTTTTGATGAGAGGGAGACAATGTCTTGCTAGTGTATGTGAGTGGTCGACCATCTTGCATGAGAATGGCTCCGATTCTGACTCCAGATGCGTCGGCCTCAATAATGAAGGGTCGGCTGGAATCTGGTAGTGCTAGCACCGGCGGCGTCGTCATGGCTGCCTTAAGTTTGTCGAAGGCAGTGAAGGCTTTGTCCAACCATTGGAAGATATTTTTTTTTAGTAAGGAACTAAGTGGTGCACTGATCTTTCCATAGTTTTTCACGAACTTGCGGTAGTAGCCTGTTAAACCCAGAAAGCCATGTAAGCAATTTTATGTTCCTCGAGGTAGGCCAATTCTGCATTGCTTTTATTTTGGAGGGGTCCACTGTCACATCTTCCTCTGATATGATATGCCCAAGATATTCTACCTTCTGGCAAAAATTCATAGTGGTCGTTGTGTGTTCTAAAGACGGTTTTCGATATGTCTTCTTTGCACACTCATATTTGATGATACCCGGATCGAAGGTCCAGCTTTGTGAAGATTTGTGCTCCCTTTCATCTAGCAATTCATTTGCTATTGGAATAGGGTATTTGTTCTTGACGGTTATGCCATTGAGGGATCGGTAATCAATGCACATTTGCCATGTTTCATCCTTCTTTCGTACGAAGAGCACCGGTGAAAAGTAGGGGCTGCAACTTGGCCGAATAACTCCTATTTCGAGCATCTCTTTTACAATCCTTTCTATTTCATCCTTCTGCAGACATAAATATTGATATAGCCAAGTATTTACAGGAGGTTTGCCCAGAAGAATCGGTATACAATGATCATGCCGATGGGCAAGAGGTAGGTTGCGTGGTTCGTCAAATATATCTGAAAATTCAGCAACCAAAAGAAGTAGGTTTGGATCTTCAAATTCTATTGGCTCTCCCTTAGTGCTCAAGTTGTACTAAAAAGTCGCTGCATGCTTTATGCAAAACCTTCTCCATTTGTTGTATGCAAATCGTCATTACGTCGCCCCCACGTTTCCCGTGTAGAATCACCTGTTTCCCTTTACTGTAAAATCTCAAAATTAGTTTTATAAAATTCCAGGAAACATTACCTAATGTTGTTAACCATTTAATTTTGAGCATAGCCTCATGATCATCAAGAGGAAGGAGGAAGAAATCTGCAATTATCTATTGTTCCTGCAGTAATAGTTTCTCCCATGGGCGCCTACGATCACACTTCAAAATCCGTTCATCGGTGAACTTGATGTTAAACCTACTGTAATACTCGATAGGTAAGGCCATCCGAACAGCAACTTTACTATCTAGGAAGTTATTAGTGCTGCCCGTGTCGATGAGAACAGTGATCGATTGTTGTTTGAGAAGGCCTTCAACTTTCATCGTTTGCGGGTTTGAGTAGCTGGTTAGTGCATGTACCATAACTTCAGTCGGTTGTGGCTCTTCTTCTACATCTTCTTCTTCATTATCAGGGCTCTCTTCTAGATGTTCAACGACCTCTTCTTCTACTGGTTTAATCATAAGAAGTCTTCCTTTTCTGCAATGATGCTCGCGGCTCCACGGCTCGTCGCGGTGCCAACATAACTCCTTCGTAGATTGCTCTTGAAATTCTTCTCTTTTCATCAATTTTGGTGCAGGGACTCGGTTGATAATAGGGGGGGCTGAGAGCTTCTGCATTGTAGGTCGAGAAGCGATCCTAGTCCTCCGAGATTCATGGTTCAATCGCTCCTCTTGATGTCATGCGAAAGAGATGGCTGCCATAAGCGTGTACGGTTGTCGTGCTTTAACTTCTCCCCAAATCTCCGGCTTCAAGCCCTCAATGAAGGTCCCCAATAGCTGTTTTTGAGACCAATCATAAGTTTGATTAGATAACCTTTCAAACCTAGTTTGGTACTCCTGAATGGTAGAGGTTTGTCGGATCTTTACTAGTTGTTCGTCAATGTTCTCGTAATCGGTTGGTCTAAAGCGGATTAATAGTCCTTCTTTGAATTGTCGCCATGAGAGGACTCCATGAGTATATTTAAACCAGTTAAACCACTGTATGGCATCCCCTTCAAGATGTATAGCTGTAATTTCCACCATAGATGCATTCGCAGTTTTATGATACCAAAAATATCGCTCCGTACGCGAGATCCAACCAATCGGGTCTCCTTCTTCCCATCTAGGGAAGTCCACCCTCATGTGTGGATAGTTGAGATCAATCATAGAGCCTCCCCTCCCTTGGAAGTCATCTCTTCGGGCTTGGTACGATTGGGCAGAGCTCTCTCCTTGATGTGATTTCTTCGGGCTTAGTGGTCGGCCCAATCTGAGTTCGGTAAAGAGCGTCCGAATCTTATCCTCCATTCACACCTCAAAGGCTTCGAATTTAGCATTGATTGCCGCCTCAGATGCCATAGTACATGCCTCCAAATCTGTGATATTAAGATCTCTCTTTTGTTGTCAGGTTAAAGGCATGTATAGGTTGAGAGAAGTGGTGGTCGAAAGGGTTGGTGGATTGATGGATGTAGGCTACGGTTTAGGCTTGTTTTGTGGCTGTTTTGGGTGTAGTTTGAGGGTGTGGTTTGGTAGAGTTTTAGGGCTATGGATGAAAGTTTTAGATCTGTGGTAGATGGCAGCAAAGGTTTGATAGAAATCAGTGGAAGTTTGTTGCAGAATTGTGTTGTCTTGTAAGAGTAGAATTGTCGTCGAAGAAACAGCGGTTTCTCAACAAAATTTTCACAAAAAACTTAAGAGATTTGAGGAGGGAATTGATAGCAAAATCTCAGTATATATGACAGTAAGTATGTCCAATTTAATCAAGAAAATTTTGGCAATATAACAGCAAAGAAATTGGTGCAAGTTGCGATAGCAGAATTCTCGTCGAAAAATTTCAGCGGTTTGCGACGAAAATTTACAGCAACACAAAATCATTTTTAGAGGTGAATTCCCTAATATCTTAGATGGAAGCCAAGATGATCTATGAAATATATAAGAATTTTTGTTCAAAAAGATTGCAAATAGATCGGTTAAGGCAACAATATGCTGCTGAAATTTTCTGCAGCACAGATTTTCAAGTGTCACAGATTGGACCTAAAATATCAGTAGTTTATATTAAGAATTTTTCGATGAAACCAAAGGAAAATCTACTGTTAGGAAGTGTCAAGGTTGTCATAAAAATTTCATAGAGATTTGGACAGAAAAATATAGTAGCAAGATTAAACAATTTGTACTATGCGGCTGGAATTTCATAGTGCAGATTTTCAAGTATAGCAGTTTAGACATAAAAGATTAATGGTTTATATTAAGAATTTTTTGACAAAACCAAAGGAAAATCTGCTATTAGGATGTGTCAAAGCTGTCATAAAAATTTCGTAAAGATTTGGAGAAAAAATGTAGTAGCAAGATCAAACAAACTGTGTTGTGCGGCTGAAATTTTACAGTGCAGATTTTCAAGTATAGCAGATTAGATGTAAAAGATCAATAGTTTATATTGAGAATTTTTTTATAAAACCAAAGGAAAATCTGCTATTAGGAAGTGTCAAATCTGTCATAAAAATTTTGTAGAGATTTGGATAGAAAAAAACGCAGTAGCAAGATCAAACAGATAGTGTTATGCGGTTAGAATTCTGCAATGTATCTTTCGTCGTAAAGATGAAAACTTTGCGGCGAAAAGTTTATGCAGTAATATAGGAACAAATTTTTTTTTTTGGATTTTTGAATAAGGATAACTAAATTGCAGTAGCAGTAAGGTAGGGAACCAGAACCTGTTGCAATTCACGGGGAGATCAAAGGATGATCTGCGGTGGTGGAGATGATGGCGGAATTTAGCGACGATCTTTTAAGCAATTGTGGGAATTGCTTTGGGCAGCTATGGAGAGATGATGGATGGCTATGGAAGGGCAGCGAGACGCTAAGAACGCTGCTCTGATACCAAGTGTTAGAACCCTTGCAGATTCTAAGCTTGGGGTTGATCTTTTTAGGGGATCGGTCTCCTTGGAACTCTATAGGGGTTCCTTCCTCCAAGTTGCTGCACAAAGGCTGCAGGAAATATTCATCTATTGCTTATGAAAAGAGGAGGAATACATAGCTATTTATAGGGCTTCTAAACCCTAACTCCTAATAGGACTCCTACTCAAGACTCCTACTTCTAACCAACTCATAATAGGACTCCTATTCAAGACTCCTACTCAAGACTCTTATTCCTTTACAACTCCTGATTCTTCTCTAAGAAATAACCTCCAAACCCTAGCCGGCCTCTTCACCTCTTTAATAAGGGTCGGCTTAGGTAGGTTTTACATGAATGCCCCTATCAATTAGGACTCTCCTAGCTAGAGTCCTAACATAGCCTCACTAATCATGTGTTTAAATTAACTAAAGCTCTCTATGGTTTAAAACAAGCCCCAAGGGCTTGGTATGAGAGACTTAGTTTTTTTCTTATTAAAAATAATTTTACAAAAGGCAAGGTTGATACTACATTGTTTATCAAGAATTTTGAAAATAATTTTCTCATTATTCAGATTTATGTTGATGATATTATCTTTGGCTCTACAAACGAATCTCTTTGTGAATCATTTGCTAAACCCATGAGTCTAGAATTTGAAATAAGTTTGATGGGAGAATTAACCTTTTTCTTAGGCTTACAAATTAAGCAACTAAGAAATGACATCTTTATTAGTCAAACTAAATATGCTTTAGACTTGCTAATGAGATTTAATATGGAAAGCTCAAAAGCTATTAACACTCCTATGAGCACATCCACTAAGTTAGAAGTTGATGAAAGTGGAGAAAGCTTCGATCAAAAAACTTATAGGGGTATGATAGGAAGTTTACTTTACCTCACTGCAACTAGACAAGATATCATGTTCAGTGTAGGACTTTGTGCTAGGTTTCAATCGAACCCTAAGATATCTCACCTCAAAGCAGTTAAAAGAATATTTAGATATCTTAAAGGTACCACAAATCTAGGATTATGGTATCCGAAAACCGAGAAGTTTGAGTTAATTGCTTATGCTGATGCAGATTTTGCTGGATGTAGATTAGATAGAAAAAGCACATCAGGAACATGTCAATTTTTGGGACATACTCTTGTTTCTTGGTCATCTAAGAAACAAAACTCGGTTGCACTATCAACAACCGAAGCTGAGTATATAGCAGCTAGTGCATGTTGTGCACAAGTTGTGTGGATGAAAAATACCTTAGAAGATTATAAAGTTCATCTTAAAAATATTCCTATTACATGTGATAACACAAGTGCTATATGTTTAACAAAGAATCTCATTCAACACTCAAGAACAAAACATATTGATATTAGACATCACTTTATACGAGATCATGTCACTAATCATGATATAGTTATAGAGTTCATTGATACTAAATATCAACTAGCTGATATTTTTATAAAGCCTTTAAGTGAAGAATAATTTAATTTCATTAGAAGAGAATTAGGAATGTTAATGTGTCCGAATGCTTGAACTCATTAAATCTATTTTTTGGACTTTCTTGATTCAATAATCAAATCACTCAATTGCTATGATGATTTTACATGATTATATGCCTTAGTAATATGTTGGAAATTATGTATTTTGGATATAAAAATTTCCATGATAATGAGCATATTTTATCTTCATGATTGTATTGGAAAATCTATAGCAAAACCTTGTCCGAATGCATGAAAGTGTTAAATTTTATTTTCGGATTTTCTTGATACCTTATTCTCTTTCGAACTTAATGTAGCTCTCATAAGCATATGTTATATTGAGTTTGATTCATTGATTTTTGACATGTGAAATCAATTAGCAAATGCATCTTTCATAGGCTTATAATGTGAAAAAATATTTTCACATACATATCTTAAAAAAAAAAAAAGGGAAGATTTTTTACTTGCAAGGATATTGATTCACATACATATCTTAAAAAAAAAAAAAAAAAAAAAAAAAAAAAAAAAAAAAAAAAAAAAAAAAAAAAAAAAAAAAAAAAAAAAAAAAAAAAAAAAAAAAAAAAAAAAAGGGAAGATTTTTTACTTGCAAGGATATTGATTCACATACATATCTTAAAAAAAAAAAAAAAAAAAAAAAAAAAAAAAAAAAGGGAAGATTTTTTACTTGCAAGGATATTGATTCACATACATATCTTAAAAAAAAAAAAAAAAAAAAAAAAAAAAAAAAAAAAAAAAAAAAAAAAAAAAAAAAAAAAAAAAAAAAAAAAAAAAAAAAAAAAAAAAAAAAAAAAAAAAAAAAAAAAAAAAAAAAAAAAAAAAAAAAAAAAAAAAAAAAAAAAAAAAAAAAAAAAAAAAAAAAAAAAAAAAAGGGAAGATTTTTTACTTGCAAGGATATTGATTCACATACATATCTTAAAAAAAAAAAAAAAAAAAAAAAAAAAAAAAAAAAAAAAAAAAAAAAAAAAAAGGGAAGATTTTTTACTTGCAAGGATATTGATTCACATACATATCTTAAAAAAAAAAAAAAAAAAAAAAAAAAAAAAAAAAAAAAAAAAAAAAAAAAAAAAAAAGGGAAGATTTTTTACTTGCAAGGATATTGATTCACATACATATCTTAAAAAAAAAAAAAAAAAAAAAAAAAAAAAAAGGGAAGATTTTTTACTTGCAAGGATATTGATTCACATACATATCTTAAAAAAAAAAAAAAAAAAAAAAAAAAAGGGAAGATTTTTTACTTGCAAGGATATTGATTCACATACATATCTTAAAAAAAAAAAAAAAAAAAAAAAAAAAAAAAAGGGAAGATTTTTTACTTGCAAGGATATTGATTCACATACATATCTTAAAAAAAAAAAAAAAAAAAAAAAAAAAAAAAAAAGGGAAGATTTTTTACTTGCAAGGATATTGATTCACATACATATCTTAAAAAAAAAAAAAAAAAAAAAAAAAAAAAAAAAAAAAAAAAAAAAAAAAAAAAAAAAAAAAAAAAAAAAAAAAAAAAAGGGAAGATTTTTTACTTGCAAGGATATTGATTCACATACATATCTTAAAAAAAAAAAAAAAAAAAAAAAAAAAAAAAAAAAAAAAAAAAAAAAAAAAAAAAAAAAAAAAAAAAAAAAAAAAAAAAAAAAAAGGGAAGATTTTTTACTTGCAAGGATATTGATTCACATACATATCTTAAAAAAAAAAAAAGGGAAGATTTTTTACTTGCAAGGATATTGATTCACATACATATCTTAAAAAAAAAAAAAAAAAAAGGGAAGATTTTTTACTTGCAAGGATATTGATTCACATACATATCTTAAAAAAAAAAAAAAAAAAAAGGGAAGATTTTTTACTTGCAAGGATATTGATTCACATACATATCTTAAAAAAAAAAAAAAAAAAAAAAAAAAAAAAAAAAAAAAAAAAAAAAAAAAAAAAAAAAAAAAAAAAAGGGAAGATTTTTTACTTGCAAGGATATTGATTCACATACATATCTTAAAAAAAAAAAAAAAAAAAGGGAAGATTTTTTACTTGCAAGGATATTGATTCACATACATATCTTAAAAAAAAAAAAAAAGGGAAGATTTTTTACTTGCAAGGATATTGATTCACATACATATCTTAAAAAAAAAAAAAAAAAAAAAAAAAAAAAAAAAAAAAAAAAAAAAAAAAAAAAAAAAAAAAAAAAAAAAAAAAAAAAAAAGGGAAGATTTTTTACTTGCAAGGATATTGATTCACATACATATCTTAAAAAAAAAAAAAAAAAAAAGGGAAGATCGGAGGTTCTGCGGGAACAATCCGAGAAGTCCAGGAGCTTGCCAAAGAAGCTCATCGGAACTCGCCAAGTGGATCATCGCAAGTCCAAGAGTTTGCCGGAAGGTCCGCCGGAGCATCGCCGAGGGTTCGTCGGATGATCGCCGGAAGCTCGACGAAAGAAGCGATTGATGCATCGGAGCAAGTTGCAGTAAATGTCTTGAAAATATTGTAGTTAGCATGATGATTAAGTTAGAAATGGGAGGTGATCCCAATAACTTAATCTTGGGGCAATTGGGCCCTTAACAGACCCAAATTGGGCCGAATGGATCAGCCCATTCGGACCCAAATTCCCTGGCCGGCGGTGGCACCGCCCAGTAGCCGAGTCTCGGAGTGAGGCTGGGCGGTGGCACCGCCCCTGTCAAGCGGTGGCACCGCCTAGCTCAGTCTCCGCGTGAGACTGGGTGGTAGCACCGCCCCTGTCAGGCAGTGGCACCGCCTGGGCTCAGTCTCTGAGTGAGACTGGGTGGGCGGTAGCACCGCCCTGTCAGGCGGTGGCACCGCCTGGGCTCAGTCTCCGAGTGAGACTGGGCGGTAGCACCGCCCCTGTCAGGCGGTGGTACCATTCAGTTGAGCCAACATCTGTACCATTCAGTGGCTCAAGCTCCTTCACTTCTGTTGAGCTAGTTTTTGTTCACTTACTTCCTCGCTATATGGAATAAGTAGTTTCTCAAACATCTCCTCCACTGTTTCCTTTTCGTTATCCGCCTATATGTAGACATGTAAGTCTTCCGCATCATACTTATCGGCTTCCTGTTGAGTTCTTGATAATCCTATACCCATGACTAGAATCTTTGCCCCGCCCCCAAGTTTCCATTTGCATTCATTTTGTGTATTTCCAAGAATGCCCATGATAGGACCAACAAAATGAGACCTAGGAGACTATTTCACTGGTAGTAAAGTTTCTTGAAAACCCGATTTATTAGGATAGTAATCAGGTGGGAGGTAACATGTTATGTGGGGTTCCTCTGAATAAAGCTTGAAACGATACATTGACGTTCTTGGATTCGTTTCTGTCGGAACCATTGTTCCGTGTATTTATTCTAATGCGTTGGTTGTTGTACACTGCAGGAGGAGAAGGCTTGAAGCACCTACTTTTCTGGCCTATTGTCATGAAGCTCTGGTTGTTGCGTTCTTGGTTTCTTTCTTCTAGTTGTTTTGCTTGCTTTTTTTTCGCCCTGAATTTCGGGACTTCCTACTACAAATCCTTCTTGAACTCTTACAAGTGGAATTGGACCAAGTTTCTTTGATTTCGAATATTATGGAGTTTCGCAGGCCCACACTGTCTTCCTTCTTTTACCAGTTGCTGTAGCCCCATCCAAAAGTGGAGCGAGCATCCCATTTTGTACGTCAAAGTTGGAAAGAACGACCTCTGTGCTCCTGCGTAAGCGTTGTTCAAACGAGGTTCGGATAACCCAAGAAAGATTGCAAACAACCGGAGGTTTCTATTGACTCCCCTGCCCAAGCCGAGTATGGGGAACGCCAGAGGAAACATTCTTGGTGGCAACTGTTCCTTATATATGGAATGAGTTTGCCGTTTCTGTTGTTTCCTGTGCTTGTTTTCCCGTGGTTTCACGTTTCTTTCCAAAATCAATGAGATATAAGTTAGATATATATGTCGACGCTAAGCATAGCTACCAATGTCAACAACACGAGTCTGTCTTATAAGACGATAGTAGCAAGCAAGTCGGAAGCGAGCGGAAGTTCATCAAGTGTTCGAATTAGGAGCATATAATTCCACTAGCACTCGAGTCAAGCAATCCGGAATTCAACAATTAACAACTATGGATGAAACCACTGTTTGTAATACAGCCACTGCAGATTCGAATCCTCTAACTACTGACTGACCGGGCTTTACTTGCTTTTAAACCAATGCCACTATATTGGATTCTTACTCACTAGTTCAAGTATTCCCTTCCTTGCCTCCTCCGCTCTCAAGACAATGTTCGATCCACCTACCTCTACTGTTTCCAAGGATAGCATTCTCTGTCTCTATTCTAGGTCTCCCCTGCCTCTTAGCTTGAACTCTCTATACTCTGTCCTCTATTCTTTGACTACAGGACTCGACCCTTACTTACTTACTATTATTAACTCATCGTACAAAAACCCGGGAGCACTCTGAGATGATGCAACATAAGAGTTTTTTATTGGCGGGCATAGGCATAAGAATGTGCAATTCTGTAGCAGAGGAACCACACTAAGAAAGCAATCCGAACATTCGCCATTTTACCGCGGAATGCAAAGAATGATTAGTACCAGACAGAAAAGAAAGAATGATTAGTACCAGACAGAAAAGAAAGAATGATTAGTACCAGACAGAAAAGAAAGAATGATTAGTACCAGACAGAAAAGAAAGAATGATTAGTACCAGACAGAAAAGAAAGAATGATTAGTACCAGACAGAAAAGAAAGAATGATTAGTACCAGACAGAAAAGAAAGAATGATTAGTACCAGACAGAAAAGAAAGAATGATTAGTACCAGACAGAAAAGAAAGAATGATTAGTACCAGACAGAAAAGAAAGAATGATTAGTACCAGACAGAAAAGAAAGAATGATTAGTACCAGACAGAAAAGAAAGAATGATTAGTACCAGACAGAAAAGAAAGAATGATTAGTACCAGACAGAAAAGAAAGAATGATTAGTACCAGACAGAAAAGAAAGAATGATTAGTACCAGACAGAAAAGAAAGAATGATTAGTACCAGACAGAAAAGAAAGAATGATTAGTACCAGACAGAAAAGAAAGAATGATTAGTACCAGACAGAAAAGAAAGAATGATTAGTACCAGACAGAAAAGAAAGAATGATTAGTACCAGACAGAAAAGAAAGAATGATTAGTACCAGACAGAAAAGAAAGAATGATTAGTACCAGACAGAAAAGAAAGAATGATTAGTACCAGACAGAAAAGAAAGAATGATTAGTACCAGACAGAAAAGAAAGAATGATTAGTACCAGACAGAAAAGAAAGAATGATTAGTACCAGACAGAAAAGAAAGAATGATTAGTACCAGACAGAAAAGAAAGAATGATTAGTACCAGACAGAAAAGAAAGAATGATTAGTACCAGACAGAAAAGAAAGAATGATTAGTACCAGACAGAAAAGAAAGAATGATTAGTACCAGACAGAAAAGAAAGAATGATTAGTACCAGACAGAAAAGAAAGAATGATTAGTACCAGACAGAAAAGAAAGAAACTAAAACACGTAACGAGGAGAGTGAGCCAGTAACTCGATGATTGACTCCTTCCCATTCTCACGTAGCCAAAAAGCGAGAGACTGAGAACACCAACGGAACAGAACACTCTCTTAACCCCACGGACCTGAAAGTATCAATGCCCGCAAGTGACTCGATGGGATTTGCCAATGCCCGCAAGCGCCGCGATGGGATTTGCCAATGCCCGCAAGTGACTCGATGGGATTTGCCAATGCCCGCAAGTGACTCGATGGGATTTGCCAATGCCCGCAAGTGACTCGATGGGATTTGCCAATGCCCGCAAGCGCCGCGATGGGATTTGCCAATGCCCGCAAGTGACTCGATGGGATTTGCCAATGCCCGCAAGTGACTCGATGGGATTTGCCAATGCCCGCAAGCGCCGCGATGGGATTTGCCAATGCCCGCAAGCGCCGCGATGGGATTTGCCAATGCCCGCAAGTGACTCGATGGGATTTGCCAATGCCCGCAAGCGCCGCGATGGGATTTGCCAATGCCCGCAAGCGCCGCGATGGGATTTGCCAATGCCCGCAAGTGACTCGATGGGATTTGCCAATGCCCGCAAGTGACTCGATGGGATTTGCCAATGCCCGCAAGTGACTCGATGGGATTTGCCAATGCCCGCAAGTGACTCGATGGGATTTGCCAATGCCCGCAAGTGACTCGATGGGATTTGCCAATGCCCGCAAGTGACTCGATGGGATTTGCCAATGCCCGCAAGTGACTCGATGGGATTTGCCAATGCCCGCAAGTGACTCGATGGGATTTGCCAATGCCCGCAAGTGACTCGATGGGATTTGCCAATGCCCGCAAGCGCCGCGATGGGATTTGCCAATGCCCGCAAGTGACTCGATGGGATTTGCCAATGCCCGCAAGCGCCGCGATGGGATTTGCCAATGCCCGCAAGTGACTCGATGGGATTTGCCAATGCCCGCAAGCGCCGCGATGGGATTTGCCAATGCCCGCAAGCGCCGCGATGGGATTTGCCAATGCCCGCAAGTGACTCGATGGGATTTGCCAATGCCCGCAAGTGACTCGATGGGATTTGCCAATGCCCGCAAGTGACTCGATGGGATTTGCCAATGCCCGCAAGCGCCGCGATGGGATTTGCCAATGCCCGCAAGTGACTCGATGGGATTTGCCAATGCCCGCAAGTGACTCGATGGGATTTGCCAATGCCCGCAAGCGCCGCGATGGGATTTGCCAATGCCCGCAAGCGCCGCGATGGGATTTGCCAATGCCCGCAAGTGACTCGATGGGATTTGCCAATGCCCGCAAGTGACTCGATGGGATTTGCCAATGCCCGCAAGTGACTCGATGGGATTTGCCAATGCCCGCAAGCGCCGCGATGGGATTTGCCAATGCCCGCAAGTGACTCGATGGGATTTGCCAATGCCCGCAAGCGCCGCGATGGGATTTGCCAATGCCCGCAAGTGACTCGATGGGATTTGCCAATGCCCGCAAGCGCCGCGATGGGATTTGCCAATGCCCGCAAGTGACTCGATGGGATTTGCCAATGCCCGCAAGTGACTCGATGGGATTTGCCAATGCCCGCAAGTGACTCGATGGGATTTGCCAATGCCCGCAAGTGACTCGATGGGATTTGCCAATGCCCGCAAGTGACTCGATGGGATTTGCCAATGCCCGCAAGCGCCGCGATGGGATTTGCCAATGCCCGCAAGTGACTCGATGGGATTTGCCAATGCCCGCAAGTGACTCGATGGGATTTGCCAATGCCCGCAAGCGCCGCGATGGGATTTGCCAATGCCCGCAAGTGACTCGATGGGATTTGCCAATGCCCGCAAGTGACTCGATGGGATTTGCCAATGCCCGCAAGTGACTCGATGGGATTTGCCAATGCCCGCAAGCGCCGCGATGGGATTTGCCAATGCCCGCAAGCGCCGCGATGGGATTTGCCAATGCCCGCAAGCTCCCCTGCCTCTTAGCTTGAACTCTCTATACTCTGTCCTCTATTCTTTGACTACAGGACTCGACCCTTACTTACTTACTATTATTAACTCATCGTACAAAAACCCGGGAGCACTCTGAGATGATGCAACATAAGAGTTTTTTATTGGCGGGCATAGGCATAAGAATGTGCAATTCTGTAGCAGAGGAACCACACTAAGAATAGCCCCCCGGAAAACGGATAGAGAATATGACTTGCCGCTATCGGGCCTAGACGAAAACCTTATATTCACCAGTGGGAGTATCACTTGACTGTCTCTAACTAACTAAGCAAAGTCTCACTATTAGCCCTAAACTCCTATATTTCATTCGTTATTTGATGTTGTAGATTCGGTCTGCCTTGCTATCACTCCCCACACTCGATTAAAGAATACGGGACAGTAGCTAAAGACTCCTGCGTATTAGAATCCAATCAATAGTAATGATAGAATGGAGCTGCTGACAAACGAAACGGGCTATAGCTATTCCCTTATAGGGAGGAAGCAATCACTACTAGTGGGCATAAGACTGGGTCCTATACAGGTAAGCGGAGGTCTCTGGAAAGCACCCTACTCTAAAAGAATCGAACTGGCGAAACAAGGCTTCACTACTCCCCCAACAAGCTGGAACTAAAAACTAAGATACCTACTAAGGATATAGAATGAGATGCAACAGGGAAGGAATGGAACCCTGGCTTCTATCACTTTTACTAGGAACTCGAACTTCGGGGTGTCGACAACACTTTTCACTACTACCAGAAAGACTGATGCCATTGCCATACAAGAATCGTCTTTTGGACAACTTCTCATAACAACCTCTCGCAACACAGGGGATCGAATCACTGCTAATAGGGTTATAGCCCAAACCCGATAACTCCAATATTACCTTTCAGATTATAGAGAAACTCAGGCTTTAGCTACTGATCGTGGGTTTGGTGACCCGGGGAGGGAGTCCACAAATCATTCCACTCACACTCCACCAGTACTACTATCTTCTTACCCGACCCCAAGAGTCAGAGCACCCCCCAGAGATTCCTACTCCCTGGCTCGGTTCAGCCTTTCACTCCAGGTGGAGCAAGGCAAGTGTCTGATAGAAAAGGTAGTAAGAACGAAGGAGGAGCTAAAGAATCCCAGTATGGAGTTTCTGAGTTCAAGGCTGGTTTCACTCGCTTTCTTATTACAACTATTCTATATGCGATATATTGTGTACCTAGAGTCAAAGAACGTGAGACGTGAAAGTAAGGTTGGGTTTCAGTGGAGCAGGGTAATGTTAGAGAACAAGAGACAGGAAACGGAGGTTTCAATAAAGGGATGGTATACTTCAATACAGCAGTGTCAGTTTGCACAAATAAGTCGTTTAGTTGAAAGCTAGTAGAGCAAGCCCGAGTTCCGAGTTTCACGATTAGAAGCACCGTTGGTACTATCTAGATCCCAGTAGTTTTCATTAGATTTGTACTTGGTCCAACCACCTGTTCTTATTGAACCCTGCCGAACCCAAACCTTGCTTCACTGCCTACCTAAGCTGACTCCTCTTTCTCGAATTCTGCCTTTACTGTCTCTAGGGCGGCTTACTTTCCCGATCTCACATATTACTTCCCGCGCTCAAGGCTTATAGTTGTCCCTTGCCATTCCTTTATCTTATGTTATTATCCTAAACGAAATGATGTAGTTCACCACTCCCTTACCGTAGTATGGCATTCCTTCCTCTTAAACTAGAGAATCCGCTTTCGCTCTTTCCCTCCTGCGTATTAGAATCCAATCAATAGTAATGATAGAATGGAGCTGCTGACAAACGAAACGGGCTATAGCTATTCCCTTATAGGGAGGAAGCAATCACTACTAGTGGGCATAAGACTGGGTCCTATACAGGTAAGCGGAGGTCTCTGGAAAGCACCCTACTCTAAAAGAATCGAACTGGCGAAACAAGGCTTCACTACTCCCCCAACAAGCTGGAACTAAAAACTAAGATACCTACTAAGGATATAGAATGAGATGCAACAGGGAAGGAATGGAACCCTGGCTTCTATCACTTTTACTAGGAACTCGAACTTCGGGGTGTCGACAACACTTTTCACTACTACCAGAAAGACTGATGCCATTGCCATACAAGAATCGTCTTTTGGACAACTTCTCATAACAACCTCTCGCAACACAGGGGATCGAATCACTGCTAATAGGGTTATAGCCCAAACCCGATAACTCCAATATTACCTTTCAGATTATAGAGAAACTCAGGCTTTAGCTACTGATCGTGGGTTTGGTGACCCGGGGAGGGAGTCCACAAATCATTCCACTCACACTCCACCAGTACTACTATCTTCTTACCCGACCCCAAGAGTCAGAGCACCCCCCAGAGATTCCTACTCCCTGGCTCGGTTCAGCCTTTCACTCCAGGTGGAGCAAGGCAAGTGTCTGATAGAAAAGGTAGTAAGAACGAAGGAGGAGCTAAAGAATCCCAGTATGGAGTTTCTGAGTTCAAGGCTGGTTTCACTCGCTTTCTTATTACAACTATTCTATATGCGATATATTGTGTACCTAGAGTCAAAGAACGTGAGACGTGAAAGTAAGGTTGGGTTTCAGTGGAGCAGGGTAATGTTAGAGAACAAGAGACAGGAAACGGAGGTTTCAATAAAGGGATGGTATACTTCAATACAGCAGTGTCAGTTTGCACAAATAAGTCGTTTAGTTGAAAGCTAGTAGAGCAAGCCCGAGTTCCGAGTTTCACGATTAGAAGCACCGTTTTTAGTCTGTTTGCCCAAAAAGTTCAAATCGAGTATACCCAATGGAATTCTTGTATGCCTTTGTTGAATCCCTTATATATTAGTAGTTAGATTATGAGAGGCACCAGTCAAAGTATGAGTTCCGAGCTAAGGTATTGGGAGCAAGGTAAGCCTGAGTTTAGAGCAAAGGTCTTTCTCGGGAGTAGCTGAGTTTAATAGAAAGTCAAGTCATACTGATAGGCAGTAGGGTAAGCCTTAGTTTATAGTGAAAGTAATAGAAGTCGTAGTGGCAGGCCTATAGCTAGAGTCGCTCAATTCCCCTTTCTCCGTTTTAGTACTCGAGTTAACTGTTCCATTCTTGTTAGCAATTGTGGATTTCTTACTTAATAGATGATTGGATTACCAGCTTTTAGTGACCGTATTAGAAGCGCTAGTCGCATTCCCAGTTATAGGGTCAATTCTCATCGGTAGCGGCTCAATTCTCATGGATGTAACTAGTGAAATAGAAAGTCGTTAAAGCCCAGTTTCGAGTTGGATTCCCTGATATACATCTCTATTCTTCTACAACTTAGTGGAATTCTGTATTTTCGATTTTCTTGTTATTAGTATCCGGACTTGCTTGTTCCATTCCATATATAGAGTATCAGCTCAAGTCTTGTTATCGCTAGTTTGAAGTTTGAAAGCTAGTAGAGCAAGCCCGAGTTCCGAGTTTCACGATTAGAAGCACCGTTTTTAGTCTGTTTGCCCAAAAAGTTCAAATCGAGTATACCCAATGGAATTCTTGTATGCCTTTGTTGAATCCCTTATATATTAGTAGTTAGATTATGAGAGGCACCAGTCAAAGTATGAGTTCCGAGCTAAGGTATTGGGAGCAAGGTAAGCCTGAGTTTAGAGCAAAGGTCTTTCTCGGGAGTAGCTGAGTTTAATAGAAAGTCAAGTCATACTGATAGGCAGTAGGGTAAGCCTTAGTTTATAGTGAAAGTAATAGAAGTCGTAGTGGCAGGCCTATAGCTAGAGTCGCTCAATTCTCATGGATGTAACTAGGGAGAATGAACCTGCTGCTAACAGGACTTACCTGGTACCACCTAATCTATCATCTCTTTGCTCCAATTCTCACTACTATAATTCAGTTCGGACTAATACAAGCCATTTCAGAATTATATATAATTAATAATAATAAGGCATTGTTTCGCTAATAAATCACTAAGAAATTGTACTATACGCAAAACTGATCGATAGCTGTTCAACCGACTATGAATGCATTAGCAGAGGTATGCGTAGTTGCCAGGATAACCTCGTTTTCATGGTCAGAGGGGGTACGTACCTTCTCTTTCTATTGAATGAGAGCTATGTTAGCCCGGGAAACGAAGAATGAATGGTTCTATCCGGGTAGAACATTTCCTATACAGACCCCGATACCAGTTGCCTGGCCTCATCAATGAGCTTATTTTATACTTAAAGAATGTGACCCTTAGCTACTTTCAGAATGAATGGTTCTCTGCTCCGAACGAGTCACTATAATTGATTGAAGACCGAGTGAACTACCCTTGTCGACCCTAGTCCAGTTGCCCTCCTAATAATAGATATAATAATGACCTTTGTTCTTAAACTCCCCGCTTGAAGTCCTACTCCACTAGAGCCGAGGCTGCCACACTGCCCTGATATGCTGAAACAAGAAACAAGGGATGAAACCACTCAATGTAAGAATAAAATCGATACTAGAGGGAATGGTCGCACTACTAAGAAGGATCCAGCTAATGGCCTCAACCCTTACTTATTCGTTTCTAAGCCTAGCTATCCTGTCCCTAACTCTAACGCCCTCCCAGTTCAGTTCTTAAACTAATGCCTATGCTATGTGTCTTGCTTTACTTCTTATGAGACCTTAGCCCAACGTCCCTTATTGACCTCTTATTTACCATTTGAAAAACCTATGCCTTCAAGCCAGTATTCACCCCTAAAACTCACTCCTCTTGCTTTCATTCCAGAACCTATGTGTATTTCACCTTTGAGCTTGTCATTCCTTCCTATCAGCCTTTACGGCCCCAGCCCTAGAGTAGAGGTCTTTATCCCTTTGCTTTCGTTCTGTAGTTACTGGTCTGGGTCTTTGGCTACGAGATTGAGTCTACCGTCCCTTGGGTTTAGTATGACTTTCCGGGCAAACGGGCTTAACTATCCTTTCTTTTAGTCCCCTTTCTTTGATTCTAGTTCTATGGGCTTATTGTTAGATGCACTAGCGGAGTACCCGGAGTGAAAGGTGGGGCAAAGAATGCAGTTGGTGCTTTAGATAGATCGTTTTTTTCTATTGGGTTGGGGACATCTTCTAAGCATTAGTTTGATGAACTTGGGGTCTCTGCGTTCTTATTAGCGGTGGCTCTCTCTCTTCTCTTCTTGTTTTGTTATTGGGAGCTCAGTTCCTGGGTTCGATTCTAGTTATTTGCGGTTGGATTTCTCTTTCTTATTGTAATTCCTAGTTGGTAGCTGTTCTCTCATCAGATCAGTAGTCACTTGATTCTATAGGGTCTAATATTAGTATTTGATAGCCAGGGAAGTAAGCCTATCATCTCAGGTAGTAGTGTCAGTCAGTAAGCCTATCATTGTGCACGCAGCAACGAGGTGGAGACCCTACTTGATCGGTCGACGATTTCAAATTAAAACCGACCATAAAAGCCTCAAGTACTTTTTGGAGCAAAAGATATCATCCCCTAAGTAGCAAAAATGGGTAACAAAACTTCTTGGATTTGATTATGAAATAACTTACAAAAAGGGGAAAGAGAATATTGTTGCAGATGCGCTTTCGCAGCTAGTCGAGCAAGCTGAACTTTCGGCCATTTCGCTTCCCACCAGTAACTTCCTTAAGGATATTAAGATGGAATGACAGGATGATCCAGAGACCAGTAAAATCATAAAAAAATTGGAAGAAGCATCAAGCTCTGTGGCACATTACAATTGGGACTCAAAAGAATTACACTATAAAGGACGCACTGTGCTTATGACAAATTCTACTTGCATCTTCACGAGCAAATTTTGGATAAAGTTATTCCATATGCAGGGTACTAAATTGAAAAGGAGTATGCAATATCACCCACAACCGACAGCCAGACGAAAGTTGTAAATAGGTGCTTAGAGACAGCCCAAAGCCACCTACCAAATATGATTACTCAAGGAGAACTTCAGATCCAGCCAAGTGTCATTATGATCAATGGATCGTGACTCGACGACGACGACCCACTACTGAAGTGCTAATACAGTGGGTGAACCTACCAACAGAAGATGCCACTTGGGAGAACTATGACGACTTGAAGATCAAATTCCCCAAAATTCATGAATCGTCAGCCTCGAGGACAAGGCTGATTTGAAGAGGGCGGGTTTGTTAGGACTCTAGCTAGGAGAGTCCTAATTGATAGGGGCATTCATGTAAAACCTACCCTAAGCCGCCCCTTATTAAAGAGGTGAAGAGGCCGGCTAGGGTTTGGAGGTTATTTCTTAGAGAAGAATTAGGAGTGTAAAGGAATAAGAGTCTTGAGTAGGAGTCTTGAGTAGGAGTCTTGAGTAGGAGTCTTGAGTAGGAGTCTTGAGTAGGAGTCTTGAGTAGGAGTCTTGAGTAGGAGTCTTGAGTAGGAGTCTTGAGTAGGAGTCTTGAGTAGGAGTCTTGAGTAGGAGTCTTGAGTAGGAGTCTTGAGTAGGAGTCTTGAGTAGGAGTCTTGAGTAGGAGTCTTGAGTAGGAGTCTTGAGTAGGAGTCTTGAGTAGGAGTCTTGAGTAGGAGTCTTGAGTAGGAGTCTTGAGTAGGAGTCTTGAGTAGGAGTCTTGAGTAGGAGTCTTGAGTAGGAGTCTTGAGTAGGAGTCTTGAGTAGGAGTCTTGAGTAGGAGTCTTGAGTAGGAGTCTTGAGTAGGAGTCTTGAGTAGGAGTCTTGAGTAGGAGTCTTGAGTAGGAGTCTTGAGTAGGAGTCTTGAGTAGGAGTCTTGAGTAGGAGTCTTGAGTAGGAGTCTTGAGTAGGAGTCTTGAGTAGGAGTCTTGAGTAGGAGTCTTGAGTAGGAGTCTTGAGTAGGAGTCTTGAGTAGGAGTCTTGAGTAGGAGTCTTGAGTAGGAGTCTTGAGTAGGAGTCTTGAGTAGGAGTCTTGAGTAGGAGTCTTGAGTAGGAGTCTTGAGTAGGAGTCTTGAGTAGGAGTCTTGAGTAGGAGTCTTGAGTAGGAGTCTTGAGTAGGAGTCTTGAGTAGGAGTCTTGAGTAGGAGTCTTGAGTAGGAGTCTTGAGTAGGAGTCTTGAGTAGGAGTCTTGAGTAGGAGTCTTGAGTAGGAGTCTTGAGTAGGAGTCTTGAGTAGGAGTCTTGAGTAGGAGTCTTGAGTAGGAGTCTTGAGTAGGAGTCTTGAGTAGGAGTCTTGAGTAGGAGTCTTGAGTAGGAGTCTTGAGTAGGAGTCTTGAGTAGGAGTCTTGAGTAGGAGTCTTGAGTAGGAGTCTTGAGTAGGAGTCTTGAGTAGGAGTCTTGAGTAGGAGTCTTGAGTAGGAGTCTTGAGTAGGAGTCTTGAGTAGGAGTATTTTCTGCAGCCTTTGAGCAGCAACTTGAAGGAAGGAAACCCCTATAGAGTTCCAAGAGGCTGATCCCCTAAAGAGATCAACCCCAAGCTTAGAATCTGCAAGGGTTCTACATTCTCTACAGCTTGCAGATGTTAAACTTTAAAATACCTCTGAATCATGTGTCTTGATTGGTAGGGTTTGTTGAAGCATGATACGATTGTTGCAGCACAATATCTGGTTAGTACTTGTTTGGAGCAGCCTGGTTAGAAAGGCTTGTTGGGGCATGAGTTTGTTGAGACAAAATAACTTTGTTGGCGATGTTTGTTGCAGCATGAGTTATTGAGAAAGAAATTATCCTGTTGGGAGATTTGTGTTGGGCTGAGTTTGTTGAGCTATTGTGGATGGATCCGATGATATGGAAGAGATGAAGTTCCTGACTTATGCTTTTCCTGTCCACTAGTACCATGGGAAACTTCTGTTGTGGAAGGTTTCGACGTTATAGGAAGAGATAAAGTTTTGGATTTGTCCTTCTGTCCGTGGTGTTGTCCTTGCGAGTTGGAATACTCAATAGTCTTCGCCACCATCGGTGCTACTACCATTAGAGAGGACTTGCTTTGTTGCTGAGGCGCTTGACGTGGTTGATAGACCTTTGTGATCGGTTTTGAAGTTTGCTGACAAGCTCCATTTGCATGACCAAAAGATAAGCAACGTTGACATCGTTGTGGCTTCCAGGAATATGAGACATGTACCTTCCGAGTGTTCCCATCAAGATCACAATAGAAAACCTCATTAGGAAGATCTTCGTCGGAAGAAACCAGTACACATGCTCGTGCAAATGCTAATCTCGTCTGAGCTGCTGTAGCTTTGTCAATGTAGAGTGGCTGTCCCAGAGTGCTGCATAACTTTGCAATAAAGCGTCGACTCCAAAGATGTAGAGGAAGACCTTGAAAGGATACCCATAATGGAATAGACTGTAGGCTATCTAATTCCAAACGGACATCAAGAGACCAGCGTCATAGAATCATTGGATGGTCGCGAATAGTCCAGAATCCTTCGAGGACCCGTTGCAAATCTTCTTCAGAGTATAGCTTGCAAACAAAGAATCTGTTCTCTAGCATTTGATGATCAAATGACAGTATTCCCCATCGAGTTTTGATAAATGAGGATAGTGGGAAATAAGATGTTTTGAGACCTACCACATAGCCAACAATCGCCATAGACCATGTCTCAATAAGCTCTACTGAATCAGCAGTCTCGTATACAGCTATCTTCTTATCAGCCTGAACTTCTGGAGTAAAGAATTCCAAGCTTAGATCCGGACTTCCAACCGGAGCCTTGAAGAGGCTAGTCCAAGGCCGAGGGTCACTGGAAATGAGAGCAGGCTGCCGCGATCTAGAGCGCGACTGGCTTCGATGCTGCTTCATCGAAGGAGTTTCTCTCTGGAGAGGCTATGGAGGAGCAACTTGAGGGGTAATGGTAGGGAGTCTTGCCCTCGTATCAACCCTCCCACCACCGTCGCCAGCCCTAAGGGCCATCGCTGCCATTCCCTCTTCTAGTCGCCGCTACAGAATCGTCGCCATAGGGAAAAGCTGCCGCTGCAGTATATCAGATCGCCGCTACGATACCGTCGCCCTAGGGAGATCTGGTCGCTGCCATAGTATCGTCGCCCTTGGGAGAAGCCGACGCTGCAGGAGATCAGATCAGCGCTACAGTAGCATCGCCCTAGGGAGATCAGATCGCTGCTATAGTACCGTCGCCCGTGGGAGAAAGCCAACGCTGCAGGAGTCAGATCGCCCTAGGGAGATTTGATCGCTGCTACAGTACCATCGCCCATGAGAGAAAGATGACACTGCAGGAGTCATATCGCCCTTGGGAGATCTGGTGCCATAGTATCGTCGCCCTTGGGAGATCTGGTCGCTGCCATAGTATCGTCGCCCTTGGGAGATCTGGTCATCGCTATAGTGTCGTCACCGCTACAGTACCGTCGCCCCTGATCTGATCGCTGCTACAGTGTCGCCGCTGCTACAGTCGTCATCCTAGATCTGGTCTCCGCTGCTACAGTACCATCGCCGCCCTAGATCTGGTCTCCGCTGCTACAGTACCATCGCCGCCCTAGATCTGGTCTCCGCTGCTACAGTACCATCGCCGCCCTAGATCTGGTCTCCGCTGCTACAGTACCGTCGCCCCTGATCTGATCGCTGCTACAGTACCATCGCCGCCCTAGATCTGGTCTCCGCTGCTACAGTCGTCATCCTAGATCTGGTCACCGCCGCTACAGTACCGTCGCCCCTGATCTGATCGCTGCTACAGTACCATCGCCGCCCTAGATCTGGTCTCCGCTGCTACAGTCGTCATCCTAGATCTGGTCACCGCCGCTACAGTACCGTCGCCCCTGATCTGATCGCTGCTACAGTACCATCGCCGCCCTAGATCTGGTCACCGCCGCTACAGTACCGTCGCCCCTGATCTGATCGCTGCTACAGTACCATCGCCGCCCTAGATCTGGTCTCCGCTGCTACAGTCGTCATCCTAGATCTGGTCACCGCCGCTACAGTACCGTCGCCCCTGATCTGATCGCTGCTACAGTACCATCGCCGCCCTAGATCTGGTCACCGCCGCTACAGTACCGTCGCCCCTGATCTGATCGCTGCTACAGTACCATCGCCGCCCTAGATCTGGTCTCCGCTGCTACAGTACCATCGCCGCCCTAGATCTGGTCACCGCCGCTACAGTACCGTCGCCCCTGATCTGATCGCTGCTACAGTACCATCGCCGCCCTAGATCTGGTCACCGCCGCTACAGTACCGTCGCCCCTGATCTGATCGCTGCTACAGTGTCGCCGCTGCTACAGTCGTCATCCTAGATCTGGTCACCGCCGCTACAGTACCGTCGCCCCTGATCTGATCGCTGCTACAGTACCATCGCCGCCCTAGATCTGGTCTCCGCTGCTACAGTCGTCATCCTAGATCTGGTCTCCGCTGCTACAGTCGTCATCCTAGATCTGGTCACCGCCGCTACAGTACCGTCGCCCCTGATCTGATCGCTGCTACAGTGTCGCCGCTGCTACAGTCGTCATCCTAGATCTGGTCTCCGCTGCTACAGTACCATCGCCGCCCTAGATCTGGTCACCGCCGCTACAGTACCGTCGCCCCTGATCTGATCGCTGCTACAGTACCATCGCCGCCCTAGATCTGGTCACCGCCGCTACAGTACCGTCGCCCCTGATCTGATCGCTGCTACAGTACCATCGCCGCCCTAGATCTGGTCACCGCCGCTACAGTACCGTCGCCCCTGATCTGATCGCTGCTACAGTACCATCGCCGCCCTAGATCTGGTCACCGCCGCTACAGTACCGTCGCCCCTGATCTGATCGCTGCTACAGTACCCTAACGCCTAATAGGACTCTTACTCAAGACTCCTACTTCTAACCAACTCCTAATAGGACTCATACTCAAGACTCCTAATAGGACTCCTACTCAAGACTCTTATCCTTTACAACTCCTAATTCTTCTCTAAGAAATAACCTCCAAACCCTAGCCGGCCTCTTCACCTCTTTAATAAGGGTCGGCTTAGGTAGGTTTTACATGAATGCCCCTATCAATTAGGACTCTCCTAGCTAGAGTCCTAACAAGTGGATCTTCGCCCTTCTTGCTTTCAAGATCCATGACTCTGTCTTCTGCTAGGAACAAAGGAGGAGAGAACTGTCGAAGAAGAAGTGAGGCGATGGGTAGTCCGACGGGACCAGAGCTCTCAAGATCCACGCTCTCCTTCTTCTTCCCTCTTCCCTCGGTGAAAAGAGGGGTGGAACAGAGTTCCTTGTGAAGGAGATTTCCTTCTTATAAAAAAAAAAGAGGAGGAGGTTCGAGACATGGTAGCGACGACCTCTGAATCTAGTGACGGTGGCGGGAGGGTAGATTCGATGACGAGGCACCCTGCCCATACATCTCAAGTTGCTCCTCCACTACCTTCTTTCCGGCGAGATGTTCCTTCGACGAAGCAGCATCAAAGTAGATCGAGGCCTCCTGCTCTCATTTCTAGTGACCCTCGGCCTTGGACTAGCCTCTTTAAGGCTCCAGTTGGAAGTCCGGATCTCAGCTTCGATTTCTTCGCTCTAGAAGTTCAGGCTGATAAAAAGATTGCTATGTACGAGACCGTTGATTCCACAGAACTGATCGAGAAATTGTCTATGGCGATTATTGGCTATGTGGTAGGACTCAAAACATCCTATTTCCCACTATCCTCATTTATCAAAACTAGATGGGGCACATCGGCATTTGATCTTCATATGCTGGAAAACGGTTTTTTTGTTTGCAAGCTATACTCTAAAGAAGATTTGCAACGGGTCCTCGAAGGATTCTGGACTATTCGCGGCCACTCAATGATTCTACGACACTGGTCTCCTGATGTTCGTTTGGAGTTAGATAGCCTACAGTCTATTCCTTTATGGGTATCCTTTAAAGGCTTTCTTCTACATCTTTGGAATCGATGCTTTATTGTAAAGTTATGCAGCACTTTGGGACAGCCACTCTACATTGACAAAGCAATAGCTGCACAGACGAGATTAGCATTTGCCCGAGCATGTGTACTAGTTTCTTCTGACGAAGATCTCCCGAACAAGATTTTTTACCGTGATCTTGAAGGGAACACTCGTAAGGTTCATGTCTCATATTCTTGGAAGCCACAACGATATCATATTTGCTTATCTTTTGGTCATGCAAACGGAGCTTGTCAGCAAACTCTGAAACTGATTAATAAGATCTACAGGCCACGTCAGGCACCTCAGCAACAAGGCGAGCCTCCTCCAATGGTAGTAGAATCGGTGGTGACAAAGACGAGTGAGCATTCCAACTCGCAAGGACAGCTCCATAGAGAAGACAAATTAGAAATTTTATCTCTCCCTATTATGTCGGAGCCTTCCACAACAGAAGTTTCCCATGGTAATCGTGGATAGGAGAAGCAGAAGTTTGAAACTTCACCTCTTACTATATTACCGGATCCATCCACAACAGGAATTCCAATATCCATTCATCATGCCAACCAGGACATTGTGTCTAAACAGACTTAAGCACCAACAAACATCGCTAGAAAAGATATTCTGCCACAACAAACTAAGGCCCAAACAAACCTTGTTAGTAAGGATTTTCTATCTCAACTATCCCATGCCCCAACAAATCATACTAACAAGAATATTGCGCCTTAACAATCAGACTACTTGACTCAAGGTACAAAGTTTAAATATTTGATAGTTGTGGATAAAGTGGATAAATATAGAAATAAAGCCTTAAAAGGTAAAGATACTGTGTGGGAGGAAAATGCAAAACCTAAGGATAAGAAAAAGGAAGGTACTATCCATTCAAAGTCGTAGGATGAATACCATACTTCATCCCTTACTTCCTTTTCCATTTGTTTTCTTCTGATGAAAATAATCTGCTAGAATGTTCGTGGACTTAATAAGCCTGAAAAATGTCGAGAGCTCAACAGAATAATCAAGTCTGCCGCATGTGATATTGCTATTCTCGTGGAAACAAAAATTAAAAAATCGCTCGTTCTTGCTCAAAAGAACTTAATATGGCCGGACGCAGAATTGTTTACCAATGACTCTAGTGAAACATTTGGTAGAATATGGGTCTTATGGCATCCTAACTCTATTAATGCTTGGATTATTTCTGCTACTAATCAATTCATTCATCTAAAGGTGGACGACAAAAAGAATGGCTGTCAATTCAATTTCACTGGTATATACACTTCAAACAATATACAAGAAAGAAATATACTATGGAATGATCTGACTAACATTGCAAATGACTGTCGTAATGTGCCTTGGATTGTTCTTGGTGATTTTAATACTGTTCGATACACAAATGAAAAAGTGGGGGGTAGATAGCTTTTCGAAAGTCAGCTTCAAAGTTTTAATGATTACATAGACACAGCCATATTGATTGATATGAAATCAGTGGGAAATTGGCTCTCCTAGAGTAATCAAGGTGCTGCTAATAGGAAAATAATGGCTCGACTTGACAAGTGTTTGATTAATCAAGAATGGTTAACAGTTTACCCTGACTCACTTCTTGAGTATGATGCACCATAATTTTCTAATCATTCCTTAATATATATACACGCAAATAAAGCAACACCTAGAGGCAAGAAACCATTTAGATTCCGTAACATGTGGAGTACACATCCTCAATTCCTTGATATTATAAGATTAGCTTGGAATGTTAATATACATGGTTCGCCAACTTACATCTTATGTCGAAAGCTCAAAGCCTGTAAAGCAGCACTTAAGGAGTGGAATACAAACACATTTGGAAATATTACCACCCGGGTTCAAATTTGCAGAAAAGAACTAATGAAAATGCAGCATGAGCTACAACTTCAACCCCAAGACGAGAATCTTATCTACAAAGAGATAGAAGCCAGAAATAACTTCATGCAAGCCTTAAAGCAGGAAGAAAGTTTTGCAAAGCAGAAGTCTCGATAGCATTGGCTTACTCTAGGTGGTTCCAATACTAAGTTTTTCTATGCTTCCATTGCTACTCGAAGGGCAGTTAATCGCATCAGAAAATGCAAAGACAAATATGGTAATCTTATTGAGAATTTAGATGAGGTTAAAGCATACACCTAGTGATTTTTTTATTCCTTACTCAATCAAACGATGCAACCTAATAACATTCATGTGGAGCCAACTAGAAAGCTTGATACAGATGTCATTTCAATCCTCAATGCCCCAATTACAGATGATGAAATTGAAAGAGTTGTCTTTAAGTCACCGAAGGACAAAAGCCCTGGTCCAGATGGATTTCCTACTGAATTTTACCAAACTGCATGGTCTATTATTGGAAATGATATGATTAAGGCTTGCCAACACTTTTTCTCTTCAGGTCATTTTCTTAGAGAGATAAATTGCATTTTTATTTCCTTAATTCCCAAGAATGCAGGGGTTGATTCACTGGAAAACTATCGACCCATATCATTATGCAACTTTATTTACAAGATCATCTCCAAAGTGTTGGTAGATAGAATGCAAACGGTAATACACAAGATCATTAGTCCTAATCAGACAGCTTTTATTAAAGGGAGAAGTATACATCAAAATATTCTGCTTGCTAATGACTTGGTCAAGGATCTGCACTCAAAAACAAAAGGGACGAAAATATGTTTTAAAGCTGATTTACGGAAAGCCTTCGATTCAATCAATAGGAAATTCATCTATAAGATGCTAATTGATATGAATTTCTCATAGAAATGGGTTAATTGGATTCAAAGTTGATTGGAAACTCCAAAGTTTTCGATACTCTTTAATGGCTCATCTATTGGCTTTTTTGGGAGCATGAATGGCATCCGACAAGATGATCCACTCTCTCCATATCTCTTTACTATTGCAATGGAAAGACTTAGTTGTATGTTGGAATAGGCAGTCTCTAATGACAGCATTAAGGTACCAAATGTTGGTTCTATTCACATATCACATATAACTTTTGCAGATGATTTACTTATATTTCTCCAGAATGATCCAACTTCAGTGAGGAACCTAGCTACTATTCTGAACAACTTTGGTATGGTTTCTGGCCTTCAGTTAAATCATGTGAAAAGTAAAGTATATATGGGTCCTTGCATTGAGGACAAGGACTTTATTATACACACTCTAGGGGTTAGTGAGGGAAGTCTGCCAGTTCCATATCTGAGTCTCCCACTCATATCCACTGGCATTCATAAAACCCACCGTCAACCTTTCTTGCAAAAAATAAAAAATAGAATTTCTTCCTGGAAAAATAGGCTTCTATCAAAAGCAGGACGACTTGAACTCATCCATTCGGTATTGTACTCTTACTCTATATATTGGTCTAATGCTTTTCTTCTACCTATTGGACTTATCCAAGATATTGAACGGATATTAATGAACTTCTTCTGGAATGACACAAATGATAAGGCAATGCATATGGTTAATTGGGACAACATATGCAAACCGAAAGATGAAGAGGGGCTGAACTTGAGAAACATTAGAGATTGAAATAAAGCATGTTTGGTACAATAATTGTATGATCTTTTGCAAAATAAATGTTCCTTATGGTCACATTGGGTTTCTGCCAGGTACCTTTCAAAAGAATTAATTTGAGAAATTTCAACAAGAGCATATCACTCTACAGCTTGGAAAGGAATTTTAAAGGCAAAGAATTGGCTAATCAAACACATTTCTTATGCAATCTCTTTTGGAACTAGTGGTATGATCCTTGGATAAATGGGAAGAGTATATTTCAATTATATGGTGACAAAATACGAAAAGACCTTAGGGCTCCCAAAGATTGGAAGGTTTCCGAGTTCACTGCTAACGGTACCTGGTGTCTCCCTAATCCTATTTCCCCTGAAATGTTATCACTTTGGCCAATTATCAAAGCTATTTGATACCGGGGAGGGTAAAAATGCAGAATGGATTTCGAAAGAAAACCGTTAGAACAGTTGTTCAGATCGAAATGTCACAGGAGACAAGGAATGAATTCTTGATAAAATGAAAAATAGCTCACCACCCAGTTTAAAATCAAAAGGGATACAGAAAGATCACCACCCTAATAACAATAAACAAGGATACAGAACTGAAAGCAAAATACTCACCACTCAATGATGCATCCAAGAGATACAGAGTTCAAAAGAGCACTTCAAGAGAGCTTCTCCATTATTCTTAGTTTTCTAAAAACCCTTTCAAAGCCCTAAACATGAAAATAAATACTAGTGCATGAAACAACCCTTCATGCATAGGGAATTTCGAAATTAAGTCCTTTACAGCTGCCAACCACCTCCTTTAATCGAAATTAAGTCCTTCACAACTGCCAACCACCTCCTTTAATGTATTTCTTAGCCATGAAGAAAAGTACTATGAGACAACTTTACTTTTGTGCAGGGAATATGCTGATGAGCTATCTTATCTGAGTTGACAGAGTTGAAGATTATGGGGCAATATTGTTTGCAAAAAAAAATCATATTATCAGCATCGTCCATATGAACAGATTGTAGCAAATTAGACACTCCCGTGTCAATCTCCCCTGGTTGAAAAATACTTGTCCTCAAGTTCTTGTTTGTTTCGTCAATAAGATTATGAAAAGGACTTAAATCAACTACATTAAATGTTGGGGATACTCCGTAATCTTTAGGTAGCTCAATCTCATAAGCATTTTTGCCAATTCTCTTAAGCACCTTGAATGGACCATCAGCCTTTAGTTTCAGTTTTCCAAATTTGCCTGGCGGAAACCTCTCTTTCCTTAGATGAATCCAGACCAAATCATCTGCATTAAACTCCACATGTTTTCTGTGTTTGTTGGCAGCTTGCATGTACCTCTCATTTTGCTTCTCAATGGTTGCTTTCACACCCTCATGCAGCTTCTTTATCTGCTTAGCTCTTTCATCAGCATCTCCACTAAATTGCTTTGTTGTAGAATGAGGGATTAAGTCCAAAGGACCAGCTGGATTAGCACCATAAACTACCTCAAAAGGACTCTTACCAATACTATGATGCATATAACGATTATAGGCAAATTCAATTTGTGGAAGAATGAGATCCCATTGCTTAATATTCTTGCCAACATAGCTTCTAAGCAAATTTCCCAAGCTTCTGTTTGTTACCTCAGTTTGCCCATCGGTTTGTGGATGATGCGAGCTGCTGAAATTCAAAGAAGTACCCAGCTTCCTCCAAAGAGTTCTCTAAAAATGACTTACAAATTTTGAATCTCGATCAGAAATCATAGTTCTTGGAATACCATGCAATTTAACAATCTCCTTAAAATATAAATCAGCAATATGCGATGCATCATTTGATTTCTTGCATGGAATAAAGTGAGACATTTTTGAAAATCTGTCAACAACAACCATGATAGAATCCTTGTTCCTTTGAGTTCTTGGCAGTCCCAAAATGAAATCAAGACTCACATCCTCCCATGGAGCATTTGGCACTGGCAATGGAGTGTACAAACCAGAATTTTGACTTCTTGTTTTTGCTAAATGACATAATCGGCATCGCTTCACATGTCTATCCACATCTCTGAACATTTTAGGCCAGTAGAAATTTGATTGAATAAGAGCTAGAGTCTTATCCCTACCGAAATGTCCTCCCAAAACACCACCATGAGCTTCAGCTAGAATTACTTGTCTCAAAGAACAAGATGGAACACACAAAGCATTAGCTCGAAAAAGAAAACCATCAAAGATAAAAAATTATTGAAAGGAACCTAATTTATAATTCTGCCATATTGAGCCGAAATCCACATCATTCTAATAGATATCTTTGAATGTTTCAAATCCAACCAATTTGACTTCCATTGTTGATAATAAAGAATGTTTTCTGCTCAATGCGTCAGCAACTACATTTTGAACACCAGATTTGTGCTTGGTTGTAAAGTTGTAAGATTGTAAAAACTCCACCCAAGCTGCATGCCTCTTGTTTAGTTTGTGTTGGTGATTAATGAACTTTTAATGCCTCATGATCAGAATATAGAACAAATGGCTTGGCAAGAAGATATTGACTCCAATGAGACAAAGCTCGATAAATCGCATAAAACTCCTTATCATAAGTAGAGTATTTTTTTCTTGTATCATTCAGCTTTTCACTAAAAAATGCAATGGGCTTTCCGTCTTGACTCAGAACAGCACCAATTCCCAAATTAGATGCATCACATTCAACTTCAAACACATTGTCAAAATTTGGTAGAACTAAGATAGGAGCTTCAGTCACCTTTCTTTTTAAAAGCTCAAAAGCATCATTAACTTCACTAGTCCATTTGAATTTATCACATTTCAGACATTCGGTGATTGGAGCGACAATAGAGCTGAAACCCTTGATAAATCTTCTATAAAACGAAGTTAAGCCATGGAAACTCCTCACATCATGCAATGAAGCAGGTGTCGGCCAATTGAGAATAGCCTCTACCTTACTTTGATCCATCATGATTCCATCTTTTGAAACAACATACCCCAAAAACACCACACTAGAAGTAAAGAAATCACACTTCTTTAGATTAGCATAAAGCTTTTGCTGCATCAAAATAAGAAAGATCTCTTTCAGATGATTCATATGCTCCTCTTTGCTCTTACTGTACACCAATATATCATCAAAATAAACTACAACAAATATTCCAATGCATGGCTTAAGTATGTGATTCATAAATCTCATGAAGGTGCTCGGAGCATTAGATAGCCTAAATGGCATAACCAACCATTCATATAAAGCCTTCTCTAGTTTTAAATGTTATTTTCCACTCATCCTCGGGCCTCATTCTTATTTGGTGATAGCTACTCCTCAAATCAATTTTAGAGAAAATATAAGCACCACACAATTGATCAAGCAAATCATCTAACCTTGGAATAGGAAAGCGATAGTCCACTGTGATTTTGTTGATGGTGCGACTGTCCACGCACATTCTCCAAGAACCATCCTTCTTAGGCACCAACAAGGCTGGAACCGCACAAGGACTCATGCTCTCCCGAATTAACCCTTTTTTCACCAATTCATCAACTTGCCTTTGAAGTTCTTCATGCTCCTTGGGACTCATTCTATATGCTGCCTTATTAGGTAGAATAGCCCCTGGAATGAGATCAATGTGATGTTGGATGTCTCTCAAGGGTGGAAGGCCATGTGGAATCTCTTCTGGTATAACATCTTCAAATTCTTCCAGGATTTGTTTCATGATTGCTGGTGTCTCCTTGTGTTGTTCATTTTCCTCTACTACTACTAGAGCCATAATTTGACCACCCTTGTCTAATTCACCTTTGCATTCACCATAGGACATAAATGCACTAACTTTCTTCTTTGGTGCACTGATTTTGGATGGTTGTAATGGAGCTAAGATAATCTTCTTTTCATTCACCTTTAAAGAATAAGTATATTTGTAGCCGTCATACAACACCCTTCTATCATAATGCCAAGGTCTTCCCAACAACAAATGACAAGCATCCATAGGAGCAACATCACACCATACTTCATCTTTATAATACTTGCCAATAGAAAATGAAACTAAACATCTTTTAGTTACATTGATATAATTTCCTTTCTGTAGCCAACATAACTGGTATGGATGTGGATGAGGGATGGTGTTGATAGAACCCTTGTAGATTCTAAGCTTGGGGTTGATCTCTTTAGGGGATCAGCTTCCTTGGAACTCTATAGGGGTTCCTTCCTCCAAGTTGCTGCTCAAAGGCTGCAGAAAAGATTCATCTATTGCTTATCAAAAGAGTAGGAATACATGACTATTTATAGGGTTTCTAAACCCTAACTCCTAATAGGACTCTTACTCAAGACTCCTACTCAATTAAGACTTCTACTCAAAACTCCTAATAGGACTCCTACTCAAGACTCCTATTCCTTTAGAACTCCTAATTCTTCTTTAAGAAATAACCTCCAAACCCTAGCCGGCCTCTTCACCTCTTTAATAAGGGTCGGCTTAGGTAGGTTTTACATGAATGCCCCAATCAATTAGGACTCTCCTAGCTAGAGTCCTAACAGACCCGCCCTCTTCAAATCAGCCTTGTCCTCAAGGCTAACAATCCATGAATTCTGTGAATTTGATCTTCAAGTAGTCATAGTTCTCCCAAGTGACACCTTCTACTAGTAAGTTCACCCATTGTATTAGCACTTCAGTAATGGGTCGTCGTCGTCGAGTCACGATCCGTCGATTAATAATGACACTCAACTAGGTCTGGAGTTCTCTTTGGGTAGTCATATTCGGTGGGTGGCTTTGGGCTGTCTCCAAGCACCTGTTTATCACTTCCGTCTGGCCATCGGTTTGTGGGTGATACATCATACTCCTTTTCAATTTAGCGCCCTACATATGGAATAACTCTGTCCAAAATCTGCTTGTGAAGATGCAAGTAGAATTTGGCACAAGCACAATGCGTCCCTTATAGTGTAATTCTTTTGAGTCCCAATTGTAATGAGCCACGGAGTTTAGTGCTTCCTCCAATTTTTTTATAATCTTACTAGTCTCTGGATCTTCTTGCCATTCCATCTTAATATCCTCAAGGAAGTTGCTAGTCGAAAGTGAAACGATCGAAAATTCAGCTTGCTCAGGTAGTTGTGAAAGCGCATCTGCAACAACATTCTCTTTCCCCTTTTTGTAAGTTATTTCATAATCAAATCTAAGAAGTTTTGTTACCCATTTTTGCTGCTCAGGGGATAATATCTTTTGCTCCAAAAAGTACTTGAGACTTTTATGGTTAGTTTTAATTTGAAATCGTCGACCGATCAAGTAGGGTCTCCACCTTGTTGCTGCGCGTACAATGGCAAGCATCTCCTTGTCATATGTTGATATATTTTGATGGAAGGGAGATAATGCCTTGCTAGTGTATGTGAGTAGTCGACAATCTTGCATGAGAATGGCTCCAATTCCGATTCCAAATGCATCGACCTCAATAATGAAGGGTCGGTTGAAATTTGGTAGTGCTAGCACCGGCGTCGTCGTAATGGCTGCCATAAGTTTGTCGAAGGCAGCGGAGGCTTTGTCCATCCATTGGAAGATATCTTTTTTCAGTAAGGGAATAAGTGGTGCATTGATCTTTCCATAGTTTTTCATGAACTTGCGATTGTAGTCTATTAAACTGAGAAACCCACGTAGCAATTTTATGTTCCTCGAGGTCAGCCAGTTTTGCATTGCTCCAATTTTAGAGGAGTCCACTATCACACATTCCTCTGATATGATATGCCCAAGATATTCCACCTTCTGGTGAAGAAAGCAAAAATTTGTAGTGGCCGTTGTGTGTTCAAAATGTAGTTTTCGGTATATCTTCTTTGCACACTCATATTTGATGATACCCGGATCGAAGGTCCAGCTTTGTGAAGACTTGTGCTCTCTTTCATCTAACAATTCATCTGCTATTAGAATAGGGTATTTGTCCTTGATGATTATGCCATTGAGGGCTCGGTAATCAATCCACATTCGCCATGTTTCATCCTTCTTTCGTACAAAGAGCACCAGTGAAAAGTAGGGGCTGCAACTTGGCCGAGTAACTCTTGTTTCGGGCATCTCTTTTATAATCCTTTCTATTTCATCCTTCTGCAGATATGAATGTTGATATAGCCAAGTATTTGCAGGAGGTTTGCCCAGAAGAATCGGTATACAATGATCATGCCGACGGGCAAGAGGTAGGTTGCGCGGTTCGTCAAATATATATCTGAAAATTCAGCAAGCAATGGAAGTAGGTTTGGATCTTCAAATTCTATTGGCTCTCCCTTAGTTTGCTGCTCAAGTTGTACCAAAAAGCTACTGCATGCTTTATGTAAAACATTCTCCATTTGTTGTGTGCAAATCGTCATTACGTCGCCCCCACGTTTCCCGTGTAAAATCACCTGTTTCTCTTTACTGTAAAATCTCAAAATTAGTTTCATAAAATTCCAGAAAATATTACCTAATGTTGTCAACCATTCAATTTTGAGCATAGCCTCATGATCATCAAGAGGGAGGAGGAAGAAATCTCCAATTATCTCTTGTTCCTGCAGTAATAGTTTCTCTTGCGGGCGCCTACGATCACACTTCAAAATCCGTCCGTCGGTGAACTTGACGTCAAACCTGCTGTAATACTCGATAGGTAAGGCCATCCGGATAGCAACTTTACTATCTAGAAAGTTATTAGTGATGCCCATGTCGATGAGAATAGTGATCGATTGTTGTTTGAGAAGGCCTTCAACTTTCATCGTTTGCGGGTTTGAGTAGCCAGCTAGTGCATGCACCATAACTTCGGTCGGTTGTGGCTCTTCTTCTGCATTTTCTTCTTTATTATCAAGGCTCTCTTCTTGATGTTCAATGACCTCTTCTTCTACTGGTTTAATCATAAGAAGTCTCCCTTTTCTACAGTGATGCTCGCGGCTCCACGGCTCATCGCGGTGCCAACATAACTCCTCCGTAGATCGCTCCTGAAGCTCTTCTCTTGTCATCAATTTTGGTGTAGGGACTCGGTTGATAGTAGGGGGGGCTGAGGGCTTCTGCATTGTAGGTTGAGAAGCGATCCTAGTCCTCTGAGCTTCATGGTTCAAATGCTCCTCTTGATGTCGTGCAAAAGAGATGGCTGCCATAAGCATGTACGGTTGTCGTGCTTGAACTTCTCCCCGGATCTCTGGCTTCAAGCCCTCAATGAAGGTCCCCAATAGCTGTTTTTGAGACCAATCACGAGTTTGATTAGATAACCTTTCAAATCTGGTTTGGTACTCCTGAATAGTAGAGGTTTGTCGGATCTTTGCTAGAACGTCAATGTTCTCGTAATCGGTTGGTCCGAAGCGGATCAATAGTCCTTCTTTGAATTGTCGCCATGAGAGAACTCCATGAGTATATTTAAACCAATGAAACCATTGTATGGCATCCCCTTCAAGATGTATAGCTGCAATTTCTACCATAGATGCATCCGCAGTTTTATGATACCGAAAATATCGCTCCGCACGCGAGATCCAACCAATCGGGTCTCCTTCTTCCCATCTAGGGAAGTCCACCCTCATGCGTGGATAGTTGGGATCAATCATAGAACCTCCCCTCTCTTGGAAGTCATCTCTTTGGGCTTGGTGTGATTGGTTAGAGCTCTCTCCTTGATATGATTTCTTCGGGCTTGGTGATCGGCCCAAACTGAGTTCGGTAAAGAGAGTCCGAATCATATCCTCCATTCGCGCCTCCAAGGCTTCAAATTTAGCATTGATTGCCTCCTTAGATACCATAGAATATGCCTCCAAATCTGTGATGTTAAGATCTCTCTTTTGTTGTCGAGTTAAAGGCAAGTATAGGTTGAGAGAAGTGATGGTCGAAAGGGTTGGTGGATTGGTGGAATGTAGGCTGCAGTTTAGGCTTGTTTTATGGCAGTTTTGGGTGCAGTTTGAGAGTGTGGTTTGGTGGAGTTTTAGGGCTATGGGTGAAGGTTTTAGATCTGTGGTAGATGGCAGCAAAGGTTCGATAGAAATCAGTGGAAGTTTGCTACAGAATTGTGTTATCTTATAAGAGTAGAATTGTCGTCGAAGAAACAGCGGATTGTCGATGAAATTTTCATCAAAAACTTGAGAGATTTGAGGAGGGAATTGACAGCAAAATCTTAGTTTATATGGCAGCAAGGATGTCCAATTTAATCAAGAAAATTTCGGCAGTATAACAGTAAGGAAATTGGTGTAAGTTGCGATAGCAGAATTCTCGTCGAAAAATTTCAGCGGTTTGTGATGAAAATTTGCAGCAACACAAAATTATTTTTAGAGATGAATTCCTCAATAGATCAATCTTAGATGGAAGCCAAGATGATCTATAAAGTGTAGAAGAAATTTCGTTCAAAAAAGATTACAAATAGATCGGTTAAGGCAACAATATGCGGCTGAAATTTTCTGCAGTATAGATTTTCAAGTATAGCAGATTGGACGTAAAAGACTAGTGGTTATATTGAGAATTTTTTGATAAAACCAAAAGGAAATCCTCTATTAGGAAGTATCAAATCTATCATAAAAATTTCATAGACATTTGGATAGAAAAAACAATTTTATAGTGCAGATTTTTAAGTATAGCAGATTAGATGTAAAAGATCAATGGTTTATATTAGGAATTTTTTGACAAAACCAAGAGAAATCTGCCTTTAGGAAGTGTCAAATATGTCATAAAAATTTCGTAGAGATTTGGATAGAAAAAATGAATTAGCAAGATCAAACAGACTGTGCTATGCGGCTCATAAAAATTTCGTAGAGATTTGGATAGAAAAAATGAATTAGCAAGATCAAACAGACTGTGCTATGCGGCTGAAATTCTGCAATGTATCTTTCGTCGTAGAGACGAAAACTTTACGACGAAAAGTTTATGCAGCAATATAGGAACAATTTTTTTTTAGATTTTCGAATAAGGATAACTAAATTGCAGCAGCAGTAAGGTAGGAAACCAGAACCTATTGCAATTCACGGGGAGATCAAAAGATGATCTGCGGTGGTGGAGATGACGGCGGGATTTGATGACGATCTTTTAAGCAATTGTGGGAATTGCTTTGGGCGGCTGTGGAGGGAAGATGGATGGCTGTGGAAGGGCAGCGAGATGCCAAGAACGCTGCTCTGATACCAAGTGTTAGAACCCTTGTAGATTCTAAGCTTGGGGTTGATCTCTTTAGGGGATCAGCCTCCTTGGAACTCTATAGGGGTTCCTTCCTCCAAGTTGCTGCTCAAAGGCTGCAGAAAAGATTCATCTATTGCTTATCAAAAGAGTAGGAATACATGACTATTTATAGGGTTTCTAAACCCTAACTCCTAATAGGACTCTTACTCAAGACTCCTACTCAATTAAGACTTCTACTCAAGACTCCTAATAGGACTCCTACTCAAGACTCCTATTCCTTTAGAACTCCAAATTCTTCTTTAAGAAATAACCTCCAAACCCTAGCCGGCCTCTTTACCTCTTTAATAAGGGTCGGCTTAGGTAGGTTTTACATGAATGCCCCAATCAATTAGGACTCTCCTAGCTAGAGTCCTAACAGGTGTCCAACTTTAGCTTCTGCACCATCTCCAAAGATACTACATTCTCAAAGCTGCCGCTGTCGATGATCACCAAGCACACCTTGTCAAGAGAAGTGCATTTAGTGTGAAACACATTTTTTCTCACCCAACTTTCATCATCAGCCACATAGGACACTTGTAAACTACGTTGCAATACAATAGACAAACCATGATCAGCATAAGTAATCTCTTCCTCATCATCATCGTATTTTGGTTCGTCCTCAGCTTCATCCTCTCCTCCATCACTATGATCTTCAACCAAAGTTACAATCCTCCTATTTGGACAATCTGAAGCAATATGCCCAAAACCATGACATTTGAAACATTTTCGGCCACTTGGGGTAGAAGAATTAGGTGTTTTTTTGTTGCCAATAGATTCTTCACCCTTTTCTCGTACCTTCGTTATCACCTTGCTTTGGACAGTAGGCTTGGAACTTCCTGCTCTTGTATAACCTTCTTTTGAGCCGTACCGAACACTCTTTTCAAACTTCTGTTGCTTTTCAACTTTTAATGCCAGCTTGCTCACATCATTTAAAGACCAATATGGCTGTAGTTGAACAACTTTAGCAATCTCATAGTTCAGACCTCCTAGGTATCTTGCGATTGTTTGCTCTTCCGGTTCCACAAGCTCTCCTTTCAACATCAAATTATCGAATTCTGTAGTGTACTCCTCCACACTAAGATCTTTTTGCTTGAAATCATGTATTTTAAGAAAGATCTCTTACCTATAATTATGAGGTAAATATTTTCTCTTCAGCTCCCTTTTCATTTTCTCCCATGTAACGATCTTACTCTTCCCCTCACGTTCTCTTTGTTTCTTCAGATTTTCCCACCAAAAAGATGCATTCCGTCTAAGTTTGAGTGTCACAAGTTTGA
>PYDT01002381.1:0-37980 GCA_004837865.1 Musa balbisiana
GAGCTAGGACACGAGTAAGCGGTCAATGTTATTTCCCTACTAGTCAAGAAGTCATACATTCAAAAAATAAAGAGACGTTTTTAAAAAGTTCTTTATTATCACACACATGTTGATTCTGCCAATTGCACCAATCAGATCTAATCTGATAAAACAAAAAAGAAGATGGGGTAGAAAAACTTATTAGATATCATTTCAATTTCCATCGCTATCCGTTATCTAATAAGTTTCTACCTACTATTGGCTTGAACAATGACTTTCCCGGCGCCGTATGCAAGCAATACTCTAACCAGCTGAGTTAAGTAGGTCATTTATCACCACAAAAATACCTCCTTCGGGGATTATAGGGGAATATATTTCTAAGCAATACTATCTTTTCTGTTAAGAGCGGAATAAAATACAAGATCAGATAGCTATGATGTGGATTATGGATATCCATCCTTGACGAAGAAATTTCTATATGTAAGATTCTATGACAAGGCTATAGCGCAGTTGGTAACCCCTCGTTTACCCCTCGCGTCCAATGCTTTTCAAAGGAGCCTTTATTCAACGAACCATATTGATCGTATTGAGAAATCAATGCTTACTCCATAGTTTCGAGGGAACATATAACAATGATCCTGACAAATATTTGGTTCGGTCCGATTCGCGCGGGGGGAGAAAAAAATTCATTTTGCCAAAATTCAAATATAAACCCGCCATTGATTTGGAATAGTTGTAAGTAACCTACCAATCCCATTCAATGCTAGCATAATGAGTATAGGCCTCACATACCTCTTTTCGTCCTATGAAACTTTAAGGTGTAGGAAGTTCATATTCGACGGTTTGCAGCGAGTCGATAGAGATTCCATTTTAACTTAGTTGATCTAGGCCGACGGCAGACCTAGTCAACGATAACCCTTCTTTGAAACACTTTGGTATTTCTTCCTAGTCTCAGAATACAAATAAAAACAGAGCACATGGAACCATCTCATTATCTTCCTCCTAAAGAAAATATGTGGACTAACTGATCTTTACACCATTGATGAAAGACCCAATGCAACAAAAATGCCTGTTGGGTCTTTGAAACAGTTTCGAATCATTTCGATATCTCATTTTGAATCTTTTATTAACCGAGAAGTTCTACTGTTCGAGTCCGTAATAGGCCCTAATCCTAATATATTATATTTTAGTTTAGTATAGTTTCATTTCTAGGGGACCACCAAGTTCCCCTAATCCTAAGGCACATGGTCCTAGACCTATTCGTTTCCATTGGTCTTGGTCTTGTCTTGTATTTGGAATCCCCCACTAATCACTAATCGTTTTGTTGGCAGACAAGAGCACCTATTGATTGATTCAGAGATAATGGAGAGAGAACGAATTGGGCTAAATCTAAAGATATTACCGTTTCTCTTCTTCTTCTATATTCTATGAGTTGAGTTGGTTTTTTTGTGGATTTGATTTGGTCCGCGAATCATTCGTAATTTTTGATGGCTTTCTATTTGAAAATGTATGTAACATTTCTGAGCCGTCGATTATACTATCCCTCTTTGGCTATGTTTCATTTCTGTAATAGGTTTGCTGTAAACCTTTTTCCTTGTGAGCGAACTCTAACCCTTTCTTGGTCTTTAACCATTATATTATTAAGTTATTAAGCGTTATTGCCGTAACAAACAAACAAGTATTTGGTTCATTCCAAATCGTAATCTTTGTTTAGTACTACTAGAGATTGGTCCGATAGAATGAATCTTTCATTCCTACTCTAATGAAATACTCGATTCTTCTTATTTATTTCTGAGGAGGTGGATAGTTACAGGTCCAAGTTTCCAATTTTTTTGTATAGAAATATAAGTGTTATATGTCACCGCTCAATTCAACGGATTGAATCAATTAAGAAAAATATAATGAATCTAGGACAATAAAAAGTAAAAAATCGTCGAGCATTAGAGTCTGTATTCATATTCGTATCAAATCAATAGAAGCATGAGCCATACCCGATTTTAATAAAAAGGAATACTTCGAATAAATAAACTATCTAGAACTCCCTATACTTTTACCCCATATGACTATTGAAAAATTAAGTGTTTAAAAATGAAATGACATTATTAATATCCATTATTGATTATATATAATCAACATAGTATTCTAATGAAATATAGTATTCTAGTATTTATTTTAGGATAGTTACTTAACTAATATTATAGTGTATTATGTTTATATAGTTAATAGGCATAGAAATAGTTAGAGGCATAGGATAGTTTAGTATTTTCCTTACCTTTTTCTAAGATAGAGAACCCAAGACAAGTGAGAGAGTTTTGTTTGGTAAGAGCATCCTATGTCTACCCCATATCTAAACTAGAATCGAAATCAAAATTAATGGGATTCCATTAGATGAATCTTTAAACAAAACATGCCCCACAGCAAACCAACTCTAACTATGCCGTGATTGATCAAATCATTCTTGTTTCGCCTAAGATAAGAATTTGGCAATATGAATTGACAATTCCGATGCGAATCGATAATCAGCATATTCCACATAATAGAGTACATTTATGTTTCGCTCACGAATATGTATTTTTCTGGGCATTTCTACTAATATCAAGCGTTATTCCATCTTGGCCTGTGTAATTTCCCGGTGTTTTTTTTTAGCCCCGGTTTAGTAAAGGACCAGAAAGCTCTCCTATATGAATCGGTATAGAACCCATTGGGATGCTTGGTTACCATTAGATCCGCTATTACATGTTTGGCTCTAGTTTTTGTTGTTGTTTTTGTGTTGAAACGGTCTGTTCTTTTATCTTTCTTTATCCAGGGCATGATTTTCGCTTTATTGGTTTTTCTGTATTTATCGAAGCTTTAATGTTTTGTGCTTATCCCAATGGTTGGGTCAGTTTATGCTGGCGAAAAGGAGCATTGGAATGGCCTTAACTGAATATTCAGACAACAAATAAAATGAAGGAAACGATACATGAGACAGTTATGATTTGATGAGTTTCCCTTATTGACAACACAATTACCATCAATTAGTTATTTCAACTACATTGAATATCTTTCGCATTGGTCAAACTTCCAGTTTATGCCGCTTCTATACTGTACCAGTTTTGTTTCATTGATTTGCTTCATTTAGGCCCTCGCGATTCGACTTTGATCGTTCTGGATTGGTACCATAATCGAGTCCTAGCCAAGCAGCCTAATTTTAACACCGGCACAGTAACATGAAAATGGCTCCTTCTGTAGTAAATTATATGAGCAAATGCCTGAACCAAAATATGTCTGCTGGGAGCCTTTGGTTACTAAATATCAGTATGATTTCAGTACTACTGATTCTTATAGACTGTCGTGGAGTCGATAAGCTAATTTTCCCTGTCGATGTCTATTATGGTGCCGAAGGCTTGCCCACCTAACCAGAGGCGGTGTAATAATGCTATACTAAACTTCATAAGAAAATATCTCGAAGAAATCTTTGAAGATAGAACTGTGTCTCAACAGAAAATCGATGTTTTAACTACCAATCACCATTTGTGGTTCGCGCAGTACTCATTACTGGAATTATGATAGAATTGCTCTAGCAATCACCATCTACTTCAGAATACCTTCTGAACATTTTCAATCCAAAAGTTCAGTATCTCCCCATGAATTTAGTGAATCAGACAAGGTAAGTTCTTTTGTGCAGAATAAGAAAAGAAAGGTCAATCTGTAAAAATTTCATTGTACATTGAAATACTCATACAAATACAAATTGGGAGAGATAAGAAGATGCAGCAGATCGTTATCATTTTCTGATTGGTTTAGTCAACCATGATTTTAGTTAAGATCTTTGGGCTTTGATTGCCGAGATGAAACTTTACAAATAAAACGAGTATTGGGATCCTATTGCTGTCCATTTCATAGTATATGGTTACAACATTATTTACGCTCCCAGTGTGCCTATGTGGATCACCAGGCGGATTTTTATCCATGTGTAATCTCTTACGATAATACAGTATGGTATAAGCTAACCAGAAGAGGTATGCATAAAAGTATTTGCCCCAAGGAATAATCCTAGAATCCCGTCTGTTTTCTGGTTTGAGAAGTGCTGATTTTCAAGACTCGCATCTTATTATATGTTTTGTAAATCTTTCTTATTTATAATCATCCACGCCTGAAACTATTTTGATGCCGGACAGTTGTATTAGGTTGCCCCTACGTAAGGACTAGAATTACCCCCATTTCTATGAAATACCGATGCTTCATTAAATGAAATAAACTAATGTTTACTTAATACGCTATGCACGATTCCAGTTTCTTCAGTGACGCGGAATTATTTACGTTCCGTTCTAGATGAAGAAATACCTACTTAATATTTCGTATTATGGCTAACCTAAACAAAACTTCATTTTATATTCAAAATTTGGAATAGATCATATCCATTTCCGTATGAGCATAAACAATGATGAATTCAAAGAGTCTCTGCACTATGAACTTTGTACCGCGCACATAACTTCTTAGATGTATGACCCCCGAAGTAACGTAATCAAGAGGGAAGAAATGAATAATGTCAAAAAATTGAAATGAAAATGAAACGGGATTGGATTTTTATTTGTACTGTGTCTGAAGTGCATTCGGTCTATGTCTATTTTAACCTCCTCTCGACTTAAGTTTTTTTTTTTAACTTATTTATTTTTATTTTGAATCTAGATGAGACTTAATATTCTTTTGAATAAGAAGCACAGTATTAAGAAACCACGAAAGAAAAAAGAGACGGAGTACTCTCACGTTGTTCTTTACCATAACCATCCATACATATATTTTTTACCAATCCCCCCAAACGGAGGTATATATATATTATATACATCTAGCTGAGTAAATAATGTAAACACTAGATGAGTAAATACGCTATCATGCTCTAGACTATAACGCCCATCTATCTCGATTAATTTGGATGAATATCTATCCGATACATTCGTTTACTTGCAGGAAACCGATTTGAACGGGGACACGAAGGATTTTCCAGTCCTCTTCTCTACCAACTGAGCTAATCCCTACCCATTTCCCGTGCATCTCCTAGTTAGTACTTGTTTCATTTAATAAAGTGACTAAAAGTAGTAAAATTTGACAAGTAAGTGTACGGATAATGATATGGACTGTGAATGATTCATAATAGATTCTTGCCATATAGTTCACATTTGTATCAGTTCTATCCAAATTGAGATAAGATCAGGATTTATTTTCGGATCCGTTTGTGAAAGAGTAGAGTGAATGAACAGATAGTGATTTTTGTTTGAACTGAACCACTGATGAAAAAAAGACAAGAGATAAATACTTAGGAGTAAAATAGGCTTTTTATTGGGGTGAAGGGACTTGAACCCTCACGATTTTAAAGTCGACGGGAGTTTTTCTCTTACTAGAATTTCATTGTTGTCGTATTGACATGTAGAATGGGACTCTCTCTTTATTCTCGTCCGATAACAGTTTTTCAAAAGATCTATCAACTCCTGGAATAATGTTGCATAATTGAATATGCCGATTCTTCCTCAACTTCCAGTGAAATGGATTCATAATCACTCTGAATTTTTTCATATTATAATTTTTCAATATTATCATTATATATAATATAATATATAGATTCGGTCATGTTAATCGTTTGATATGGCAGTATGTATAATACATACGTATTAGGTATATAGGACCATCTTTTCTGTACTTTTGATAGACGGATTCCCTAACCAACAAAACGTATTCAACTCCATTCGTAGAACAGCTTTCCATTTAGGTCTCTGCACCTAGCCTTTAATTCTAGTTTTATAAACCTTGTTTTCTCAAAATAAGGATTTTGGCTCGTATTGGCCCATTTTTATTTCCCGGGTTTCTTTCTCTGATTTGGAAGTTACCACTTAGCAGTTTCCATACTAAGGCTCAATCAATCAGTCGTAGCGTCTCCGATTTCGCCTATATCCCCTGTGAATACCAATCAGTTGGGAATTCCAACTATCTTTTTCATTTAATTTGTTTGTTTGGACCCGTTGAATTCGTTAGCTAATGATTTCTAAGTGCAAAAGTGTAGCTGCTGTTTTGATTTTTTGGCTATCCTCCATCAGTTCTTTATATTGAATGACCCCTTGTTTCAATCAGAAAGATTGCTATCATTGATGACCGCAATTCAATATGGATAGATATATCCAACATATATAGTGTTTCTCCCTCCCTTTCATTTTTACCGTGCATTTGGAATTAGTGAACGGTACGATATCCTTCTTTCTTTTTTTTGTCCTATCTCCTCCTTTTCCGAATCAACCAGAGAATGTCCATTTTCATTTAGATTGTATCTTTATCCTTACTTTTTTTTTATCTTAGGACGATTCGCGATAGCTATAATTAACATATAGAATTAACTCATATGATATGATAGGTTTCCTATAATACGGATTTCCATAGTTTCTATAACTGCTCTTAAAATATTAGTTTTAAGCAAAATTAGATTTTTTCTAATCAAAATTTCCAATTTTAACCATTTTTAGGTCATTCTATATAATTAATATAAAGTAAATTATAATATAAATTAAATAAATTAGAATTATAATAAATTCATAACTACGATCAATGTTTATATTATAGTTATATATTAGACCGTAAGAGACTAGTCCAGAATTCTTATTATGTTAGGTATAGTATATAGTTTTATTATGTATATAGTTTAGATATTTATAGTTTAGAAGTTAAACTAATTATACGATATACTATATAGAACTATACTATATAGTTACTAGTTATAGTTCATATTTAATTTAAAGAATAGCTAATAGATTAATATCAGCATGCTAAAATCCGTAGTTTCCTCAATTTCTATATACTATTTCTGTTATTTATGTGATCCCCGCTTAGCTCAAGGTTAGAGCATCGCATTTGTAATGCGATGGTCGCGTTCCGATCCGAGAGCCGGCTTTTTCTCTACGATTTTTCCGTGATTGATAATCTCCTTCTCCACCTTCCTTTGCCCAGATGTTATGGTCGTGGTAACTTGGCACCCATGACCAAAAATGATTGAACAATAGAATCTCTCCTACCGAACAATCATAAACGGAGCTGCAACTTCCTATATATACAAAAAATCCGTATATTGAGACAATTATTTTAGTCCTACTTTTAATATTTCGGTAAATATTTAGCTTTGCTTTGTTTATCCCTTAGTTCATTCCCTTATTTATAGTTCAGTTTTTTTTCTTTTGTTATTCTGAAAAAAGAATTTCAATACACTCATAAAAATAAAAAGTAGTCTTTATGTCTCGTTACGAGGACCTCGTTCAAAAAAATACGGCCTCTGGGTTCCAGGACTAACTAGTAAAGACCTAGATCCGGAGTGAGCTTGAAACCCAATTGCGTTCTGGGAAGAACGCAGTTCGTAATGCTCTAGAAGAAAAACAGAAATTGCGTTTCATTATGGTCTGGACATAGCGACAATTACTTAGATCATTGCATTATCGCTGGAAAAAGCCAAAGGGTCAACAGGTCAGGTTTACTACATTCTTGAGATTGCGTTTGGATAACACCTTTTTCCGATTGGTTATGGCTTCGGGGACCCTTCTGAGCCATGCATTATTACCATAGACATATTTTAGTAATGGTCGTATAGTGGTATACAAGTTATCGGGGGGGTTTAAACCCCTATATTCTTACTACGAATGATAACAAGATCCGAAACTCTGATTCAAAATATATTGATTTATTCCCCCCCCGAGGACTGCCAAACTTTGACTTTTGCTCTTCCAATATAAAGGATTAGTAAATCAATAATAGATAGTAAAGGGATCGATTTGAAAATAATAGTTGTTAGTCGTAGATATTTATTCCCTTCAGGCTTGAACCTAACGCAAATAACAAGAAAGTTTCAGCTAATTTTGGTCTCTTTTCATCGCCGCCATAAATAATAGATCTAGGCCTTGATCCGCATTTTTTTCTCATTCACGTATCACAAATGGCTCCGCATTAAGATTGTTTTGCTCTTCTTTTTCCGATATTTGTATTTTACGTAGCCACAGTAATGTATAAGGAATAGAGAATTTCTATCAAAAAAGTTCTTCCTCTGTTGGGATGAGGTATCAATGTTATTTGATTTGATATATTGTGTTTCCGTAACTTTGGTGAATTAGAGAAACGAAGAGAGGGATTCGAACCCTCGGTAACAAAACCTACATACGTTCCAAATGCTACGACCCTTGAACCCTCGCCATCTTTCCTACATAGTCTTATTATTGACCAGAAACCGATGGAAATAGCGAGTCTTCATATTATTCCAGTAGGTCGACTGAATGAATGGTTCCATGGATATTTCCTTCAATAAAATTTCCTATTCCTCAACAACAACTTCTCTCATCAGCTACCCCATAGATTATACAAATTTTGAATCGCCATGGATTTTTTCTATTTCCATTGGATGGCATGTCGTACCATGTTATGCAAACAAAAAACAAAATGGATGCTTACCTTACTCTACTCTATTTTTTTTTAAATGCTTATTTCATTCTTTTTCCTCTTTGGATTATAACCAAATCAAAACTTCTCGAGTTATCAGACTCCACAATAAAATAAAGTCCGTTGTTATTCCTTAGAGAAATAGTAAGAGTTCCGTTCATTGGATACTACTTACTAAATTGGAATGAAATCCTCCAATAGTTTCCTATCTTCTCCTTGTCCATCCAAACAAAAGGGACAATTTGAACAAAAGTACACATCTTTTTTTGAAAATTAGTCTTGTTTTATGTTTTTCGTACTGTGACAATTCCTTTAGTTGCGAGAATCATTTACCCCTCGTGGTAATGACAAGAATTATAGAATGCATAATGTATTGTTTATTATCCTAGATCTCGGATAAATGCAAATTTTATTGCTAAGACCTTCTTTCAATTGTAGCCAATATCTTATTACGAATAATTCCCGACAACTTCCGGAGAAAAAAAGGCATTACCTATTACAGAGATGTTGCCGATTGATCTTTTTCCCTCTGTTTTTTTTTTTTAGTCTATTCGTCCGCAGTATTACGAGAAAGAAGGGCCGTTCGGGATGAAATAACCAAATTTTGAAAGAAACGCAACAGCTGGTAAGTGAAGTTTGGAGATTAACAATGCCCCTTCTTCTGGTCGTTTATCCTCGATTGAGCAAAGCCTCAGATGCTTCATTGTCGATTTTAGTATTGACGAAAGTTACACCTATGGTTCCGTATTTGCGGGCAATCCTACTCACTAGAACCAATAGGCGGCATGGGGAAGAAGTCACTACACCTAGGAATCAACAACACAAAAACGTTGTATAATTATCCCTTTTTTCCTTATCTTATCGGGGCACCAAGATGGTTTGGGACAAACAAACATCCATCCTCGTTCGTACTTTGGTACCTATCCATCAAAGATCGTTGAAAGTGCTAATTCCTGGAACCTAGGGGGCTTGAGGGACAAAGAATTGCTGGAGTTACCATTTCCATCTGCCTAATACATTGGTGTTAAGAAAAAAACTCTTGCGGGAAGGCTGGGCTCGAAATTTCTTGTAAAAGAACCAGCTCCTTCAGTCATAATGAGAATAGGAAATTTAATTCATGGATTATTTCCTTTAGTACTATGCACATAAGGAGGAGCCGTATGAAATGAAAATCTCACGTACCGGTTCTGGAACGGAGATCTTTGAATAGATGAACGACCGTAACGGATGTTGCTCAATCCGAAGAATTATGCGAAGCTTTACAGTATTATTATAAGCTACGCGACCAGAAAATTGATCCTATGATCGAAGTTATATACTCTATACATAGGCCTTATACACACAAGCAACGGAGAGCATACAAGGCTTGGAATATTATTTCCGGGCACTAGAACGAAACCCTTCCCTTACCACAACTTTTAATAATCTGGCCGTGATCTGTCATGCGTGCGACTATCCCACTAATAAAAGGAAAAAAAGATCCCATCGCTAGTACAGACTAGAAAAAATAGGCTTTCTACATATGCATCGTCCTAAAGCAAACATTTTTCTCAGCTGTAGCAAAATAAAGAGACTCACGAGAACCAAAATAGGCAGACCTAGAGACAGCCTATATACTAAAACTATACTCTATGGAAATAGTGAATTGCTAGAGAAAGCACCGTAAGATCAATTAACAACCTATTGGGTCGATAGAGTTTAATGACTGCTTGCTTACTATTCCTACTACTGGATAAAAGTTAGGAATCACTTATGTAATAGAGTTCGATCCCCTAAAGTATTGAGCCGCGGGAGCATCAGATCCCAAGATAGTAAGTTCTTTTTCTTATCTTATGAGAAAGTCTTTTCAAGATTCTATATCTATATAAATTCATATTGAAACCGATGCTAGTTACCTTTCGAAATTCTAACACTATATAAACACTATTATAGGATTAGTGGGATCTAGCTTCATATTCTTCTGAAGGTGGGAGAAAAGACAAAACGTGTTATTGATCAAAAAATTGAGTAACTTATGTAATTAACCTTCTTCTGGCTAACCCAACAAACTGGGAAAAAAAGGGATAGATTTCTGAACAAATCTAATTCAGTTAGCATAGGGTAGATTATATGGGCGCAAGTAAAAGAATCGCATTGCCGAGCCGTATGAGGTAGGAACGCTCAAGACGGTTCTAGGGAAGGAACCACCTATCCGACCGGGAGAACAGGCCATCTCACAGGGGTTATTCTGAATTGCGGAGGCTTGGTTCGATCAGCTGCTGAGTAATTGGAACAAGCTATAGCGCCAGTCCAGGTAATTATATTGGAATCACATAATTGTTGAAGTCACGCAGGCGTTTCGAATAAAACCACTCTCTTTTTTATTCTTAAAATTAGTTGTTGATCCATCAATCAATAAAATAGATCGTTCCCATGAAAAGTCCAATCAATAATTTTTTATATCCTTCCTTTCTAAAATCATTTGTATGTATCCTCGTAGGATAATGAGCCGAATACATATAGAATAGAAACTAAAAGCTAATAAAGTTAACCTTCGAATGACTAAATACAATAGATTAGGCATTGATCTTATTAATTCTAATGATGGTCTTGTAGTTAATTTAGAGTAAAGTATACGATATCCATTGAGTAGATTCCTCTTGTTATTTATACATTCGATATAAGTAACTAGTTTGCACAAAAAAAAGTTTTTTCGATGCTGGAAAGGACTTCAAAGAAGAAGGGGTCCGTTGGGCCCCTAATCGTTATGTCATATCGAATCCGAACACTTGCCTCGGATTGATTCAATATCCATAATTGCCTAGTGAATACCTAATATTGCTCTAGTTAATAACTAATAAAATAATGGATGTGAGATAGAAAGAAAGGGACTATGTACATAAATAAATAGCTATCTTTTCAGAGTTCCTAAAAACTTTGGGCGGGTCTCTTGTATGGTGTGTCCGTAAAGAGGAGACTTAATGATTATCGTTAGCCGGAACCAGAGTGAAATTGTGTAGATAGTGATCCCATAAAAACTCTTCGAGGAATGGCCAGACCCGTCCATTTCTCAAGAACAATAAGCTAAGGCCCTTATACTCCCACTTGGTCTGGAAGCTACATGCTGATGCTCACTATTTCGATAGTCATACCGTGATTTAGGAGGACTCTCGAAAAGTATTTAGTGCTCATTTTTGTCACTCGCCATTATCTTTCCTTTGGCTGAGTGCCTTTACTTCCATGGCGCCCGTTTTCCAATTATGAAGCGGCTAGTGGATCCCTACTCACATTGCACCAGTGCCCATGTATTTGGGCCCCAATAGTAGGTCCAGAATATTGAATGGTGATGTGGGTGGAGGTTTCCGAGGAATCAATAACCCTCCGGATTTTTTCAGATTTGGCGAGCATCTGGAATACTATGAATTACACTCTATGTACCGCCATTGCGCATTGGTCTTTGCATCGTTTAATGCTTTTTTTCTGGTTGGTTCCATTATCACAAAGCCGCCCCCAAATTTGCTTGGTTCCAAGATTAGAATCTATGTTAATCACCACTTATCGGGGTTACTAGGACTTGGTCCTTTTCTTGGCGGACACCAAATCCTGTATCTTTACCGGAGTACAATTTCTCGACGTCTGGAGTTGATCCTAAAGGATACCACTTCCTCATGAATTAATTTATCCTTGAATCGGGACCTTTGGCTCAACTTTATCCCAGTTTTGCCGAGGGATCAACCTCCCTTTTTCACCTTGAATTGGTCAATACCGGAATTTCTTACTTTTCGTGGAGATTGGACCCAATAACGGTGGGCAGGCTGACCGATCTTGCACACCATTATTTAGCTATGCAATTCTTTTCCGACGCTGGTCATATTTAGACGAAACCAACTGGGGCATTGGTCATGGCTTAACGCATTTTAGAGGCTCTTAAGGTCGCAGTTTACAGGCCCGGCCATAATGGACTCCTAATGAAATCCTAACAACGTCGTGGCTCTAATTATCTCTTAACCTGGCTATGTTAGCTCTTTAACCATTATTTGTATCTCTCCCATATGTATTCATTCCTCCCATCCATACTAGGCTCGTGACTATGGTACCAACTTCGTGTCACTCACATCACATTGATCGTGGGTTTTCTCATATTTGGGTGCTGCTGCACATCAGCAATTTTTATGGTAAAGATTACGATCCACTACTCGATACAACGATCTATTAGATCGTGGTCCTTAGCCCGCGTGCATCATATCACATCTTAACTGGGGCTGTAATTTCTGGTTTTCACAGTTTTGGCTTATGTCATAATGTACCAATGAGCGCGTTGAAGGGCTCCACAGATATGTTTTCAGATACCCGCTATACAATTACAACCCATCTTTGCTCAATGGGTACCAACACCCCTGCTTTAGCACCCGCATACGCTCCGGTGCAAACAAAAAAAGCACTACCAGCTTAACGTGGGGAGGTGTGAATTGGTATCGTAGGCGGCAAAGTCGCTTTGTTACCCTATTCGCATAGGAACCGCAGACTTCGTAGTCCATCATATTCATGCATTTATAGCGCTCCACGTGACTGTATGGATACTACTGAAAGGTGTTCTATTTGCTCGCAGTTCCCGTGATACCTGTACAGCAAATCTTGGTTTTCGTTTCCTTGTGATGGACCGGAAAGGGGGCATGCAGTATCTGCTGGGAGCATGCCTTCTTAGGTCTATTCCTGGATGTACATGCGTTTCCGTAGTTATTTTCCCATTTCAGTTGGAAAATGCAGTCGGATTTTGGGGTACTATAATGATCAAGGGTTTATTAACGCATATTACGGAGAAAGCTTGCGCAGGTTCCATTACTATAATGGGTGGCTTCGGAGATTTCTTCTGGCACAGGCATCTAGGTAATTCAGGCTTATGTTTTCTTCATTATCTGCAATTATGTCTCTTTTTCTTAGGTGCTTCATTTGGTCTGGCTTTTCAGTTTTAAATGTTCTATTCATGGCCGTGGTTTTGGGCAATAACTCATTGAATCCATCTGTTGGCTCATACATTAAATTTCTCCTGCTACTCAGCCCAGAGCCTTGAGCAGTGTACAAGACTGCTTGTAGGAGTAAACCCATTACCTTCTGGGTGGAATTGCCACAAAAGGGTCCTTCTTCTTATCAAGATTATTGCAGTAGATAATTGCTAGTAGGGATTTGAAAGGCAATTATGGCATTAAGATTTCGAGGTTTAGCCAAGGCTTAGCTCAGGAACCCACTAAACTCGTCGTATTTGGTTTGGTATGCTACCGCACATGACTTCGAGTATCTGATGATATTACTGAGGAAACGTCTTATCAGAACATTTTGCTTCCACTTGGGGCAATTAGCAATAATCCTTTCTGTGGACGTCCGTAATCTCTTTCATGTAGCTTGGCAATGAAATTGTGATCATGGATACAAGCCTTTCCATGTAAGACCTATTGCTCATGTTCAATGTGGGATCCCTCATTTTGGTCAACCAGCGAGAAGCCTTTCCCCTTCTGGAGGGCTCCCGTCCATTGATATCGCTTATTCGGTGGTTTATCAGTGGTGTATACATCGGATTACGCACTACTGAAGATCTTTATACTGGGCTCTTTTTCTATTATTTCTTTCTGCTATATCCTTACTACGGGTTGGTTACACTTACCCAAAATGGAACCAAGCGTTTCGTGGTTCAAATGGCCGAATCTCGTCCTAAATCATCAGTTTGCAGGACTTTCGGAGTGAGTTCTTGGCTTGGACAGACATTAGTTCATGTCGCTATTTCCGGATCCAGGGGACAGTCGTCAGATGGAATAATTTTTTAGATGTATTCCCTATCTCAATGGTTGGGACCACTTTTTTACGGCAGTGAATCTTATGCCCAAAACCCTGATTCGAGTACCTTTATTTTGGACTCTTCCCCAAGAACAGGAACGCCATTCTAACCCTTCTCGTGGATTTCATCCACAAACGCAACGTTTATGGCTGACCGAATATTGCTCATCATCATTAGCTATTGCATTTATTTTTCCGATCCGCTGGTCATATGTAAGAACTAACTTCGGATTGGGCACAGTATCAGATCTTTAGAAACACATCTTCCTCAGGGGGGGTCATTAGGGCGTGGCATAAGGGTCTTTATTGACACAATCATAATGCTTCTTCATTTTCATAGTTCTTGCCTAACCTCTTTGGGGTTATTACTTCCTTAGGATCTCAACACCATTACTCTTTACGCTTATGCATTCATAGCACAAGACTTTACTACTCAAGCTGCGTTAATCATACTCAGCACCAATACATCGCAGGTGTTCTCATGACAGAGCCTTTGCTCATGGAGCTATATTCTTCATTAGAGATTACAACCGAACAGATGAGGATAATGTATTGGCAAGAATGTTAGACACAAAGAAGCTATCATATCTCATTTAAGTTGGGCCATCCTGTTCTTGGGTTCCATACCTTGGCATTTATGTTCAAACGATGTTATGCTCGCTTTTGGTACTCAGGAAAAACAATCTTGATTGAACCTATTTTGCCCAATGATAACAATCCGCTCATGGTAAGACTTCATATGGGTTCGATGTAACTCTTATCTCAACGTGCCCAGCTTCATGCAGTCGAAGCATTGGTACGGGCTGGTTGAAATGCTTTATGATAATAGTAATTCCACTCTTCCTTAACATAGGTCCTGGTACTTCTTGTTTCACATGCTATTGCTCTAGGTTGGCCTACCACTACCTTGATTTAGTAAAGGTGCTTTGATGCACGTGGTTCCAATTTATGCCATATAAAAGGGGGATTTCGGTTTAGTTGTTCCTTGCTCGGCACAGGACGCGGTCGGTACTTGTTGAGTTTTTCTGCTTGGGACGCCATTTTATTTGGCATTTTTCTGGTGTTAATACCATTGGGTGTGGTCTTTTTATTGCATTGGAAACACTCACTTTATGGCAAGGGTAACGTTTCACCATTTTATGAATCTTCCACTTATTTAATGGTATGTTAAGAAGATTATCTTGTTTAAACTCTTCACAACTATCACTGGATATAATCTTTTGGTATGAAAAGTTTATCCGTATGGGCTTGGGATGTCTTATTTGGACATCTTGTTTGGGCTACTGGATTTATGTTTTTACTTTCTTGGCGCTGATATTGGCAGAATTGTGAAACGTTTTGTAAGCATTGGGCTCATGAACGCCCACCTTTGGCTATTTGTTCGCTGGAGATAGCAGTGGCTCTTTTCCATGTGCAAGCAGATTGTTGGATTAGCCGCACTTTTTCCGTAGGTTTATATATTCACTATGCGCTTTCTTGATTTCCTCTAGCATCAGGAAAATTGGTTAATTTTATTTATTATTTATTTATTTTTTTTTATGTACTGTATCAGCACAATCCATTTGTTTTCGATGGAGATGAGATCTACCTTCTTAATATTGTTACATCTAGGATCCGAACTGTATCATTATAATATAGGAACTGAACATTATATAGGGCAAGAAAAGTTTGATTCCGAGGGAGAAGACGCGAACAGAATTGTAACAGAAATATCCTTTGATTCGTCTTCCGATCCTCAAAAAAAAAAATACGCAAACGTTCCATCATTGAGTGAAAAATGGGAAATTCATGACATTGCAATCCCCACCACTTAATAGTGCACTATACGTCTCCATCGACTTTTGTTTTTTGACTGGAAGACCTAGCGCTAACTACGGAGACTTTGGGCTATCCGTCACATACTTCGAGACATGTTTCATGCATGTTTGTTTCGCGCAATAATAGCAAGTGCGTAAAGAGAAAAATATCCTTTCGTATTTGTTGAATCTCTACGATCTATTATCATAGAAGATAGAGGACCCTCTTTACCATTCTGTAAAATAGACTATTCTATTTGTACGGATTATGTAGAGGGGCGTATCCAATCTTTCTTTCTTCGTCCATAATTTCCCGGTTCTTCAGCGCGGAGTAGAGCATTTGGTAGCTCGCAAGGCTCTAACCTTGAGGTCAGGGTTCAATTCCTGTCCCCTCGCAACATTTTTTTTGTAAAAAAAAATCTCTTTTTAGTAGTTAGCATTTATATTCGAATTTCATTTTTGCTTTTATCTCTTATCTTATCATAATACTTACTCACCGTGGGCGGATAGCGGGAATCGAACCCACATCTTCTCCTTGGCAAGAGAATTTTACCATTCACCATATCCGCATGTTTCTGCGTTCCTGAATACCACGCATATGGTCCCCACATATTATGACATAGATCATATATCAGATATGCGTCCTGGATCATACTGTACAGGGCAAATATTCCAGATCAAATGACATAAAGGTTTTTTGGAACCAGATTGAATCTGATGTGGGTCCCTCACAATCCGAATTATTACATTGATTAGAAGTGAAGGTAGAAGGAATTGAGTTTTTGGATCGGGGAAATAAAAAATAGTTCAAGAGATGAGAGAATTAAGGATAGCTACCAGAAAGACGTAATCCAATCCTTAATGTTTACCGGAAAATACCAATTTTTTATTACTTGCCACCCACAGAAGAAGCAAATACAACTTGTACACTATCAGTAAGACTGATGAAGCGCATAATGCCAAAACAGCTAATTGGAAGCAAGTCATGTTTGTAATCCTCCAACTACCACAATGAACTATACCATTTGATCCCTCGCTTAGTCAATTGTATAAAGCAATATGTAAGATTTGACATGAATCAATTTTTCTTTAGAACTTATTACCTTACCGATTTATTTTATTCGACATGGGGAGTCGAGGGAGTTTATGTAATTTACGTTCACAACAGAATATGGATCATTCATATATCTAGTATACAATCTACAGATAGATACATCGAAATATGGATTTTGCATCTGGATGGTTTTCGACAGATAGTTATGTATATCTCAATAGTCCCATATTATTCCTTTGTAGAATAAAATAGAAATTGGTCTCGGGGAGAGGTGTGATTTGTGTTGATAGCTCCGGTCTTGAATCCGGTATAGGTCTAAACACAGAACTATCGAGGGTTCAATCCCTCTCTCCTCCTTTTTTGTTGTTGAAATAAATTTGTTCTTTTATTCATTGCCCTTTATCTTTCATAAAAGGAATGGCCCGCTAGGTATAATGCCGAGCCAGAACAGGAAAAAAATAGAATAGATATAAAAAGAAAAAGAAGAAAATCTCAACTAAAGGGGTCTTGGAAAGAACAGGTCCAAATCACTATCGATTCTTTTTTCAAGCTGCTTCAGCTGCACTGGCCTTCCCGCATGCACAATGCCCCACAAAAAAGAAGAATCCTAGAAAAAATGGGAGGTCGCCAACCACCTTCTAGGATAGATAATTGGACTGCCTTGGGGATCTCGTAGCTACGCCACCCACGAATTTAAAGAACCTAAAGGAGGCATGAGTCATATATTCTTCCGAACGTCGTTCTTGCCAGGTTGTATGTCTTTTTTCAGCCTACTCAAGTCCCAAACCATTGGCCCCCTTAGAGGTTCTAACCAGTGAGCACGAAGACCCAAAAAGCGCATAGTTTTTCTCCTCCAAAAATAATCTCTTTCCAGTCGGGGAACGCTTAGCTATTTACCTAAACCAGTAGGTCCTTGAGCGGCTCCCACGTTAGCTCCAGACGTTGGTCTCTGGCGAAAGGTAAATGCTTGAGCTTGAGAGCTTCTGCCCGGTAGGTCCTAAACTCCCTAGAATAAGCGGTATTATTAAACCCACAAACACAAGCGTATAAAACCAAAGACAGATAACGCACCAAACTATACACAGTAACCTCTCCAGACCATACAAATGCACGGCGACCCATGCAAAAGTGTGTTTAAGATATGCCAATGCCACCAGTATACAAATTGAACCTAACCATACAGTCCCCCAATGAATCTTCTAAATCGTCCACACTAACAATCCTCCTCTCCCCCAAAAGCATTTTGTAATACCAAATATGAGACACTTGCTAAGTCAAGTTGGTAATTTTTCTACATTCCCCCGCCCGGGCCGGTATCTATATGCCCCCAAAATAAACCGCCTTGAGCCCAGACTAAAGCCCTAGACCTAACAAATTAAGTGAATACCCAAAATGGTAGTCATTTTATTTCTATCTTTCCACCTACCGAAGAAGGAAAGATTCTCAAGAGTCCGGTCCAGAAGCGCATGATAATACCACCAAAAGCCTAAGACTGCAGAGGACATTAAGTGAAGTACTCCAGATCAAAGTATGGAAAGGTGTCCATAACCTCTCCCCCCTGACCCACCCCCAACCTAGAGTACACGGTGCGGAAGTACCATCAATCCTTGTTCCATACATGGGTTTCTCTGGTACGAATGAACACTTCCATAGGTTCATTGCCCGGCCCAGAATACGATTAATCCGGCATGACTAACGTGAGCTCCCAGTAGTTACCGTACAATTTATAAAGTCTGGCATTCCCGCCCACCAGCTGAAACCGGTGGTTTCCTGGTCATCCTGAATCCATTTATTTTTTTGGTACCCAATCATCTGATCGTTATATCATAATAATAGGTGATCGTTATATCATAATAATAGGTAGAAATTGAATCATAATAATAGGTAGAAATTGAATGAATTTTTATATTCTATATAAGACTCCATAAGTGTAAGTGACAGAATTTTTCCGGGAATGCTTTATCAATCCATTTCCATTTGTACCTGTCGCAAATTCGAACTTGCGTCGAAAATGCTCTTCATTCCTCTGTCTCATTTCCGTTCATACGTATGAATACATATATGGAGTTGGCTAAAATTTCATGTGATTCAGTAAACAGAATATACATTCCATCATTGCTAGATCGATCCGTATGGTTCGATAAATATGAGCTAATAATGGGATTTTTCACTAAACATGAACGTAAGATTAGATGCCCGAACTGAGGTAAGTGAGGTATGTCCACATACTGGATTTAGTCAGATCCAATTTGAGGGATTTTGTAGGTTCATTAATGAGGGCTTGACGGAAGAATTTCATAAGTTTCCAAAAATTGAAGATACAGATCAAGAAATTGAATTTAAATTATTTGTGGGAAAGAAATACAAAAATCAATTGGTAAACCTTGAAACCGAAAGAGATGCTGTGTATGAATCACTCACATATTCTTCTGAATTATATGTACCCGCGGGATTAATTTGGAAAACCGGTAGAGATATGCAAGAACAAACCGTTTTTATTGGAAACATTCCCCTAATGAATTCCCTGGAACCTTTATAGTAAATGGAATATACAGAATTGTGATCAACAAGATATTGCAAAGTCCGGGTATTTACTACCGTTCAGAATTGGACCATACGGAATTTCTGTCTATACCAGCACAATAATATCAATTGGGGGAGGAAGATCGAATCGAAATTGATAGAAAAGCAAGGATATGGGCCCGTGTAAGTAGGAAACAAAAATATCTATTCTAATTCTATCATCAGCTATGGGTTCGAATCTAAGAGAAATTCTAGATAATGTTTGTTACCCTGAAATTTTCTTGTCTTTCCCGAATGATAAGGAGAAAAAAAAGATTGGGTCAAAAGAAAATGCTATTTTGGAATTTTATCAACAATTTGCTTGTGTAGGCGGGGATCCGGTATTTTCTGAGTCTTTATGTAAAGAATTACAAAAGAATTTTTTCAACAAAGATGTGAATTAGGAAGGATTGGTCGACGAAATATGAACCGGAGACTGAATCTTGATATACCTCAGAACAATACATTTTTATACCACGAGATGTATTGGCTGCTGCGGATCATTTGATCGGAATTAAATTTGGAATGGGTACACTTGACGATATGAATCACTTGAAAAATAAACGGATTCGTTCTATAGCGGTCTGTTACAGGATCAATTCGGACTGGCTCTTGTTCGTTTAGAAAATGCGGTTCGAGGAACTATATGCGGAGCAATTCGGCATAAATTGATACCGACTCCTCAAAATTTGGTAACTTCAACTTCATTAACAACCACTTATGAATCGTTTTTTTGGCCTACATCCTTTATCTCAAGTTTTTGATCGAACTAATCCATTGACACAATCGTTCATGGGCGAAAATTGAGTTATTTGGGTCCTGGAGATTGACGGGGCGAACTGCTAGTTTTCGGATACGAGATATTCATCCTAGCCACTATGGACGTATTTGTCCAATTGACACGTCCGAAGGAATCAATGTTGGACTTACTGGACCTTAGCCATTCTGGAGATTTGGTCTGGGACCGATCTATAAGAGTCCATTTTATGAAATATCTGAAAGATCAAAAGAGGCACAGATAGTTTATTTATCACCAAATAGAGATGAATATTATATGGTAGCAGCAGGAACTTCTTTGGCCTTGAAATCGGGTTAGTCAGAAGAACAGGTTGTTCCCGCCCGATACCGTCAAGAGTTCCTGACTATTGCATGGGACACATATTCATCTTAGAAGTATTTTTCTTCCACCCTTCCAATATTTTCTATTGGAGCTTCCCTCATTCCTTTTATCGATCATAAGGATGCGAATCGGGCTTTAATGAGTTCTAATATGCAGCGCCAAGCGTTCCGCTTATCAGTCCGAGAGGTGGCAATTGTGTGGAACTGGACTGGAACGCCAACGGCTCTAGATTCGGGGTTTCCGCTATAAGGCCTAACCCGAGGGAAAGATCATTTATACTGACCCTCACAAGATCATTTTATCAAGTAATGGGGACACTATATCAGTAAAGTATTCCATTAGTTATCTATCACGTTTTCCACAAAAATTACTTGTATGCATCAAACACCCAGGTTCGCGGGGTAAATGCATTAAAAAGGGACACATTCTAGCGACGGTGCGGCTACAGTTTGGGGGGGAACTTGCTTTAGAAAAAAACGTAGTTAGTACTTATATGCCATGGTGAAGGTTACAATTCTGAAGACGCAGTACTAATTAGCGAACGTCCTGGTATAGAAGATATTTATACTTCTTTTCACATCCGGAAAATATAAATTCAGACTCATGTGCCAAATCCAAGGACCTGAAAGAAATCACTAATGAAATACCACCCTCTAGAGGCCTCATTACTCCGCCATTTAGACAGAAATGGAGTTGTGATGCTGGGATCCTTGGGTAAAACAGGTGAATTTAGTATGTAATTAACCACCTCAGACAGCAAACGAATCGGTCGTATGTCTCCAGAGATAAGATGTATTACGAGGCCATACTTGGAATTCATGTATCCACTGCAAAAGAACTTCGCTAAAACTACCTATAGGCGGAAGAGGTCGCGTTATTGATGTGAGATGAATCCGGAAAAAAGGGGGTTCCTGTTATAATTCGGAAATGGGATCGTGTATCTAATTTCACCGAACGTGGAAATCAAAGTAGGGATAAAGTTAGCTGGCAGACATGGGAATAAGGGTATCATTTCAAAAATTTTTGCCTATACAAGATCTGCCCTATTTGCAAGATTGACCCCTGTTGATATGGTCTTCAACCCATTAGGAGGTACCATCACGAATGAATTTGGAGAGATATTTGAATGCTCGCTCGGGTAGCGTGGGATCTCTAAAGAGACATTATCGAATATCACCTTATTGATGATATTATTCCAGAGGCTTCGGAGAAAACTCTTGTTTTCCGAATATATATGAAGCCCAGTAAGCAAACAAAAAATCCATGGTTATGTGACCCCATATCCGGCAAAAGCAATATTTGTATGGAAACAGGAATCCTTTGGGTGAACAACCTGTTCAAGAGAAATTCTAATATTTTAAAATTAATTCATCAAGTGGATGATAAATCCATGGACTTCTAGTGGACTTACCACCTTGTTACCCACAACCCCTTAGAGTAAGGGCGAGTCAAGGGGACAACGAGTTAGGGGAAATGGAAGTTTTGGGCTCTAGAGGGATTTGTGTGCGCAATTTTTACAAAGATGCTTACTTATAACTGATCATATTAGGCTCGTCAAGAAGTACAAAAGAATTTTTTCAACAAGATAATTAGGAAGGATTGGTCGACGAAATATGAACCGGAGACTGAATCTTGATATACCTCCGAACATACATTTTTTATTACCCAAAAAACGAATGTATGGGCTGCTGCGATCATTTGTCGATTAAATTTGGAATGGGGTACACTTGACGATATGAATCACTTGAAACATAAACGGAATTCGTTCTATAGTCGGATCTGTTTTTACCAGGATCAATTCGGACTGGCTCTTTGTTCGTTTAGAAAATGCGGTTCGAGAACTATATGCGGAGCAATTCGGCTAAATTGATACCGCCTCCTCAAAATTTGGTAACTTCAACTTCATAACACCCACTTATTATCGTTTTTTTGGCCCTACACTTTATCTCACGTTTTTGATCGACTAATCCATTGACAACAAATCGGGGTCATGGGCGAAATTTGAGTTATTGGGTCCTGGAGGATTGACGGGGCGCACTGGCTAGTTTTCGGTACGAGATAGTCATCCTAGCCACTATGGACTATTTGTCCAATTGGACACTCCGAAGGGGAATCAAGTTGGCTTATTTGATCCTTAGCCATCATGTGAGTATTGGTCATTGGGATCTATATAGGAAGTCCATTTTATGTACATCTTAAAGAAAAATAGCACAGATTTTATTTATCACCAAAAGATATGATCTATATGGTAAGAGCAGGAAATTCTTTTGGCTTGAATCGGGGTATTCATGAAGACAGGTTGTTCTCCAAAGCCCGATTACCGTCAAGAGTTCCTGACTATTGCATGGGAACAATTCATCTTAGAAGTATTTTTTTCCCTTCCAATATTTTTTTCTATTGGAGCTTCCCTCATTCCTTTTATTTATCGAGCATAATGTGCGAATCGGCTTTAATGATTCTAATATGCAGCGCCAAGCCTTCCGCTTTCCTTTCTCAGATGCCGAGATGTGCATTTGTTGAACTGGACTTGGAACGCCAAACGGCTCTAATTCGGGGGTTTCCGCTAAGCCGAACCGAGGGAAAGATCAGTTATACTGACCCTCACAAGATCATTTTATCAGTAATGGGGACACTCCTATAAGTATATAAGTAAATTCATTAGTTATTCTAGCAGACGTTCAACCAAAATATTGTATTCATCCACAACCTCAGGTTCCGCGGGGTGCAAATGCCTTAAAAAGGGACAAATTCTAGCGGACGTGCGGCTACAGTTGGGGGGGAACTTGCTTACGGACAAAACGTATAATAGTATCCTTATATCATGGGAAGGTTACAATTCTGAGACCAGTACTAATTAGCGAACGTCGGGTATATGAGATTTTTACTTCTTTTTTTCACATCCGGCAATATGAATTCAGACTCTGTGACAAGCCAACGGACCGAACGAATCACTAAGGAAATACACAACTAGAGGCTCATTTACTCCCAATTTAACAGAAAGGGAGTTGTGCTGCTGGATCTTGTTAGAAACAGGTGATATTTAGTAGTAAAGTAAACACCTCAACACAAACGAATCGTCGTATGCTCCAGAGGATAGATATTACGAGCCATCCTTGGACTTCAGGTACCACACTGCCAAAGAAACTTCCTCTAAAACTAACCCGATCGCGGAAGAGGGGTCGCGTTAATTGATGTGAGTGGGATCCGGAAAAGAGGGGGTTCCTGTTATAATTCGAAATGATTCGTTTATATATTCACAGAACCGGGAAAATCAAGTAGGTGATACGTAGCTGTAAGACATGGGAATAAGGTTATCATTTCAAAAATTTTGCCTAGACAGATATGCCCTATTTCAGATGGAACACCTGTGATATGGGCTTCAACCATTAGATACTCATCACGAGATGAATTGTGGGACAGATATTGGAATGCCGCTCGGTTAGCGGGATCGCTCGAAGCGACATTATAGAATAGCACCTTTTGTGAGAGATATACAAGAGGCTTCGAGAAAACTAGTGTTTTTCCGAATTATTGAACCGTAGCAAACAAAAAAGCCATGGGTATTTAACCCGATATCCGCGGAAAAGCAGAATATTGATGGAAAACAGGAAATTCCTTTTGAACACCTGTTCTAATAGTAAAGTCCTATATGTTAAATTAATTCATCAATGATTATAAAATCCATGACGTTCTAGTGGAACTTACGCACTTGTTACACAACAACCCCTTCGAGGAAGGGCGAAGCAAGGGACAACGATAGGGAAATGTGAAGTTTGGGCTCTAGAGGATTTGGTGTTGCTCATGATGTTACAATAGATGCTTCTTATAACTCTGATTCATATTAAGAGCTCGTCAAGAAGTACTTGGTGCTACCGATCATCTGTGGAAGAGTATCTAACCAGAAGATGCTCCAGATCTTTTTCGTTCTCGTTCGAGAACTACTAGATCTTTAGCTCTTAACTGAATCATTTCCTTGTATCTGAGAAGAACTTCCAGGATTATAGGAGAATCTTGATTCTGAATGAATCAGAATTTCATTCTATGATTGACCGGGATACACTCAACAACTGCGAATGGACTTTTTTCTCCTCAACAAATAACGGCTTGGGCCAACAAAATTTTACCTAATGGAGATGGAGAAAAAATATTGGAGAGTGACAAAGCCCTATACTTTTCATTATACGACCAATCACAGACCAATCTGGATTGTTTTTGTGCAAGAAATCTCTGGGCCCATAAAAGTGGAATTTGTGCTTGTGGAAATTATCGAGTGATTGGAGCTGAAAAGAAGACCCGAATTTGTGGACATGCGGGTGGAATTTGTTGATTCTCGGATACAGATATCAAATGGGATACATCAAACTCGCATGTCCCGTGCTCATGTGTGGTATTTTGAAACGTCTTCTGTTTATATCGCGAATCTTTTTAGACTAACCCCTTAAGGACTTAGAGGCCTAGTATTTCTGCGATGTGTATTTGATCAAATTTTCGTTTTACAGATTCGGACTGATAACTGTCATCCCATTCAATCCGATTGGGGTGCCCCGCTCTGACATGTGTTTTGGGGAATACGTACACGAAACTCAGAAGTATAGTTGTATTCAATACTTCCAAGCAGGGGATTGATCCATGGTCCGTTCGTATAAATCGGCATTGCTAGTTATACCTCGTGAAAACAACACTTTTTTGTGGAATCAGCTATTCCATTTCTTCTAGAGAATTTCGTTAATCAAGCACATTAGCTGTTTACAGACGTCTATCTATCGCATGATCTCTTCCAGGGGCCATCATGGTAACATCGAGGTGAGTAGGACCCTAAGGATCGATAGACGTATATAGACAGTAAATCCCTTACGGGTCCCCCAAGTATCTTTTACGGTGATTCATCATTTTGCCGGAAGTAGACTACTCAAAATCCTACATTTTTATTTTGTCATACGTACTTCGGAAAATTCAGTAACAAAAGAAGAATGACTCGTTGTTCCTTAGTGTGCACTTGATAAGGAGTAGTCTTTTGTTTGTGGTTTTTCGAACAAACTTTTTCAAATAAGGAAGAATCCCCTTTTGAGGTACTACTTGACCGGAAAAGGAAACCTTCACGTCCGATTTAACAGGGGGAATCCAATCCTACAGGAACTCTATCTCGATTGTTCTGTTGGGCTAGGCCCATAGCGCACTAAACCTACTTTTCTTAACTATTACGAGGTTTATTCGAATCTAAATCCAATCTCCGGGAATACAGCATAACCACTTTTTTTTACTACCCACGGCTTCGATCATTTTCGAATCGAGAAAGCTCTACAGGAGCAGTGCTATCAGAGGAACAATTAGCAGATTCAGTTATTTGCGAATTATTACATGTAAGTTCTTATTATAATGGGAAGGAAATTAGGGGAGGAGGGGTCCACTGAAAGGAATGGGAAGATAGAAAAATTAGAAGAAGAACGGATTTTTTGGTTGACGCATGAATTAGCTAACATTTTCTCGAACAAAGTAGAACCAGAATGGAGGTTTTGTGCTTATTACTTCTTCCCCCGAGTTGAGACCCATCATTCAGATAGTGGGGGTAAACTATGAGTCGGATATTAATGAACTCTATAGACGAGTTATCTATCGGAATATAACTCTTACCGATCTATGTAGCAACAAGTATATCTACGCCAGGGGATTATAATGTGTGAGACATTGGTACAATAGGCCGTGGATACACTTCTTTATAATGGAATCCGTGGACACCAATGGATGGATGGTCATAATAAAGTTTACAAGTCCATTATTTTCAGATGTATTGAAGGCAAAGAAGGGAAGATTTCGTGAGACTCTGCTGGTTAAACGTTCGATTATTCGGGACGTTCCGTCATTGTCGTGGGTCCTTCGCTTTCAATTATCATGCAGTGTGGATACCTCGAGAAATAGCAATAAGCTTTCCAAACATATTGTAATTCTGGTTCCTAATCACAAACATGTTGCTTTCTAACATAGGAATTGCTAAAGTACAATTCGGGAAAAAAACCCATTGTATGGTAAATACTTCAAGAAGTTATGCGGGGCATCCCGGTCTACTTATTGACTGAGCACACCAACCCTGCACACAGATTAGGCATACATGCGTTCCAACGCCTTTTTAAGGGAGGGACCGCTCATTTGTTTACATCCATTAGTTTGTAATGGCTTCAATGTCAGACTTTGATGGGGATCAAATGCGTTCATGTACCTTTACTTTGAAGCTCAAGCTGGAGGCTCTTTAACTTATGCTTATGTTTTCTCATATAATCTCTTGTCTCCACTATTGGGGATCCTAGTTTCCCGTACCAACTCAATGATATGCTTATCGGACTCTATTTATCTTACGATCGGGAATCGTCGAGGTAATCTTTTGTTGTGCAAATAGTATAATCCATATAATATAGTTGCGGAAACTACCAAATAAAAGTTGACAATAAAAAAAAAATTACTAGAGGTTACGAAAAAGAAGAAGCCCTATTTTCTAGTTCCTAGAATGCACGTGGAGCTTATCAACAGAAACGAATTAGTTTAGAGATAGTCCTTTGTGGCTTCCGATGGAGACTCGATCAACGTGTCATTGGCTCAGGAATTCCATCGCAGTTCATATGACTCTTTGGGTACTTATCATAATTTAGGGGCCTATCTAAAGAAGGAGTGGTAACAAAGGAATCCGTTGTATATACATTCGAACCTACTCTTGGTCCTATTTTCTTTTTATCGGGAAATAGAAGAAGCCCTACAGGTGTTTTGTCGAGCCTACTCATACGCTATCTAAACTAAGAAATCAGGATTAGGCGATGTTCGTGCCCATGTAATTCGGGTCTCCCCAATTTCACTGGATATCACTAATGTCTTCTTAATTTCTTTTCTGCGTGCATCAGATTGAGATTGAGGAAGGAATTTTTCGAATCACTAACTCAGTCCCTTGTGATCCTAACTTAGGGCAGAATAAATATAAGAGGTACTGTACTTATGGCGACGGCCGATCTTGTCTTTCACAATAAGTGATAAATGGAACTGTTATGAAAAGACTTTATTAAGCAGGTTCATAGATCATTTCGGAATGGCATATACCTCACATATCTTGGATCCCTTAAAGACTTGGGTTTTCCAACAGCCACTGCTACATCTAGTTCATTAGGAATTGATGATCTTTTAACAATCCCTTCTAAGGCTGGTTAGGTCCAGACGCTGGAACAACAAAGTATTTAATTTTGGATAGCACCCTCATTATGGAATGTACACGCGTAGAAAAATTACGTCAATCCTTGAGATATGGTATGCTAACAAGTGAATATGAGACAGACATGAATCCTAATTTTCGGATGACTGATCCCTTCTCATCCATATATCTAATGTCCTTTTCGGGAGCTAGAGGAAATGCATCTCAGATAACACAAATTATAGTATTAGAGGATTATGTCGGCTCCCAGGACAAATGATTGATTTACCCATTTCAAGCAATTTACGTGAAGGACTTTCTTTGACAGAATATATATTTCCTGTTATGGAGCCCGCAAAGTAGTTGTAGTACTGGCTGGTACGACTCAGATGCTGGATACCTCACACTTAGCTTGTTGAGTGTTCAACATATTATTGTACGTTAACAATTGTGGCACTATCCGAGGTATTGCCGTTAGTCCTCGAATGGATGACGGAAACAATTTTTTTGTCCAACACTAATTGGTCGTGTATTAGCGACGATATAATATCGGTCTAAGATGCCTTGCCACTCGAAATCAAGATATGTTGATTGGCCCTTGTCATTTGTCATCGATTCATAACCTTTCGAGCACACCAATATATATTCGAACCCCCGTTACTTGCAGGAGTACATCTTGGATCTGGCCAATTATGTTATGGTCGGAGTCCTACTCTGTCGACCCTGGTCGAATGGGATAAGCTGTAGGTATTATTGCGGGTCAATCAATTGGGGAACCAGGAACTCAACTAACATTAATAACTTTTCATACAGGTGGATATTCGCAGGCTTACGCCGAGCATGTACGAGCTCCTTCTAATGGACAAATAAAATTCAATGAAGGATTTGGTTTCTCCCACAACTACCCGTCATGGGCATCCTGCTTTTTCTATGTTCTATAGACTTGTTGAACTATTGAGAGTCGGGATATCAATAAGTAAATATTCCCCAAAGCTTGATTTTAGTTCAAAAATAATCAATATGTATATAATCAGAACAAGTGATTGCTGAGATTCGTGCTGGAACGTCCAGCTTTTCATTTTAAAGAGAAGGTACGAAAACTATTTATTTCTGAATCAGAGGGAGACATGGCACTGGAGTACCGCTGTCCCCATGCACCTGAATATACATAGGTTAATGTTCCTCTATTTCAACACGAGTCATTTATGTCTTAGCGGGAGGTCCTGCAGATCGGAGTATGTGTCTATTTCGCTCCACAAGGAGCCAAGATCAAATGACTGTTATGCTTTTTCTGTCGAAGAAAATATATCTCCGACCTATCACTGACTAGTGGTCGAATAAGACATACATTGTTGGATCCTTCTGGTAAAAGTAAGAACATTATTGACTATTCAATAAGCCTTAATCAAAACGAAAATTGTCTACTGGTCATTGGAACTTTCATATATCCTTCATTATCCCAGGGAATTCTTATTTCTTGGCGAAAAAAAGCGAAGAATAGATTCATCATCCCTTACAATCAATCAAGAACGGGAAAGAACTAATACCCTGTGGGGTATTTCGATCGACATAAACCAAACAGGGTATTTACGTAGAAATAGTATTCTTGCTTATTTTGATATCCACGATAAGAAAGCACTTCGGGAATTAACTAAATATGGAACCGGGAGGTTCAATTCAATCATAACAAAGAGGATGTTGATGAGTATCGAGGACCAAAAGAATTTAGGTCGAAATACCAAACGAAAGTAGATTCGTGTTTTTTTCATTCTCTAAGAAGTGGCATATCTTACCCGGATCTTCGTCGATAATGGCCGGAACAATAGTATCAATTGAGTAGATCACACCTCGCTTTAAATACAGAAGTCGATATGCGTATTAGCCGGTGGCTAGAAAAAAAAAAAATATTGACTAAAAATATTTTCCGAGATAGTTTATTTTCCTGGGAGGCAGATAGAATATCCAGGCACAGCGGCAATTTTGATACCACCGGAACAGAAAAAAAAATTTCTAAGGATCAAAAAAATGGAAAAATTGGATCTAATGTCCAAACGGATCCCACCTAACCAGAACAGTATTTTGTTTTGGTTCGACCCGTAGTCACATATGATAGCTGATGGCCATAATTTAGTTAGCAACCTTTTTCCTCGACTCCTCGGAAAATGATAATGTCCACTTATAGTTGTCAATTATATCCCCTTTCAAAATGGAAATGGCAAGTCAATTCGAGGAATTTTCACACAAGTATTCAATTAGTTCGACTTGCTTAGTATTGAATTGGGTCAGGGGGGGGGGAGCAAAAAGTTCTCCGGAAGAGGTTCCCGCTTCCTTTGTTGAGGTAAGAACAAATGATCTGATTCGAGATTTTCATACTAATTGATTTAGTCATCCACATTTCGTATACCGAAAAAGATATATAGCGGCAAGTTCAGGATTTGATTTCCATATGGATTATATCCACAATATCAAATCCTTTTTTTTTACAAGGTCCAGGATTCAATCACTTACCCAACATCAAGTACTATTGGTACACTTGTTTAAATCGAAATAAGGAATGCCAATCGTTGATCATTTTGTCATCATCCAATTGTTTTTTCGAATGGCCCAGTCAATGGTTTCAAAAGATAAAATATGACAAAAGAATCGGCTCCCATAATCCCAATTAAGGATTTGGCTGGGCCCTTAGGCCACTATTGTACCTAAAATACAAGTTTCTTCTTCTTCTTTACCATTTATCACTTATAATCAGATCTTGTTAAGAAATACTTGCTACTGACCAATTTTCAACAGCTTTCCAAGTACTTTCACGTACTTAAATACTGTTTAAATAGATGTATATGGTAGGCGGATTTATAAATCCCGACCTGCAGTAACATCATTTTGAATCATTCCCATGTGAAATTGGCACTTTCCCCTCACGATTATTGGAAAGACATTACAAAAATTAGTATTGGACAATTTTTTTGTTGAAAATGTATGGCTATTCAAATAAATACGAACAACGGAGAAAATCTGGTCAGATCATAATTGTTCATAGTTGACTCCGTAGTTATAGATCGTCTAAGCCCTATTTTTTGGCCACTCCATGAGCTACTGTTCATGGCCCATTATGTAGAAATCTTTTAACGAAGGAGATACCTTATTTACCTTTATATATGAAAAATCGAGATCTGTGACATAACGCAAGTCGTTCCAAAAGGACCCCTCTTAGCAGTACGTTCTTGATCAATATCGTGACCCGAAAGGAGAGTTGAATGTTGGAACGAAGGTATAACCAAAAATACTTGGAATCCCCTGGGGATTCTTGTATCAGCGGAGCTAACCATAGTTCAAAGTCGTATCCGTTGGTTATAAAATCCAAAGAGGTTTTTCGATCCCAGGGGGTACAGATCCATAATAGACGATAGATATTATTGTACGTCAAGTAACATCAAAGGTGTTGGTTTCAAAAGATGACTGTCTAATGGTTTTTTCACCTGGGGAATTTCTGATTGTTGGCGACGGGAATCGATCGGGGCGTGCTTTGGACGAAGCGCTATCTTTATCGGGCAATCCATGGGAATAACGAGGGCATCTTTGATACTCAAAGTTTCATATCCGAAGCAAGTTTTCAGAGAAACCGCTCGGAGTTTTAGCAAAAGCTGCCTCGGGGTCGTATGATGGTTGAAAGGCCTGAAAAGAGAACGTTTTATGGGTGGGATTATACCTGTTTGTACCGTATTCCAAAAAATTAGTGGCCCCGTTCAAGCAAGACCAAGAGCATTTATTTGGAAATCAAAGAAGAATCTATTCGCTTTGGGAAATGAGAAGATATTGTGTTACACCAATAGAATTATTTTTGTTCTTACGGTCCCATTTCCATGAGACCTCAGCAACAAGCGTTTTAAACGAGCGATTTCATGATCCTAAGAGCAGATTCTTTTACTTTAACTATCCTTTTCACTTGTTAACTATCGTCTTTTACCTTAACTCTCTGGTCGCGAGTATTGATTTGGTAAAAAAAAAATAATAATTAAAAGGACATTATGTTTTGTGACCAGGTATCAACGGTTCATTCCCGGTAGCCGGTTCATCGAACACTTATTTATTTCAAAGTACCTCGTCTCTTTGTTAAAAAAGTTAAAAAAAAAAAAAGAACAAACAAAAAGGAAGTGTGGGGAAAAATGACAAGAGATATGGGAACATCAATTTGGAAGAGTATGATGGAGCCGGAGTTCTTTTGGGCATGGTACTAAGAAATGAATCCTAGAATGGCCCCTACATCTCTCAAGCGTAAGGTATTCTATTCCAAATCCACTAGAACGTCTCGTTTTTTATCAGAAGCCAGGGATTTAGTTTTGATGGCCGCAAGTAGGGAAAAACTTCTTAATTGGTGTACCAAAAATAAAGCAGCGGGATTCATTAGCATCCGCTGCAATAAGGGCCCCGGTTGTCATTATGTTAATAAAATTGGCTCGTGTGGTATGTTACCGATTGTCTACTACGGAAACGAGACTTCACTAGTTTCAGGGATTTAAGAGCAAACAAAGATGGGGAACTCAACCGTCTTCCCAAAAGGATCGCAATGTTGAAGAGAAAATTATCCTGCCTTGCAACATACTCGGCGGTATCAAATAATGACGGGATTGCCTGATTTGTGATCATCGTTGATCAGCAAGAAGAATATATGGCTCTTCGAGAATGTGTAATTTTAGGATTCCGATGAGGCGATTTTGTTTAATCGATACAATTGTGACCGATCTCGCAGATATTTCGATCCCACCAATGAATGACGCTATGCTTCAATCCGATTGGTTCTTAACAATTGTATCCCGCATGGATGCCCGTTGTAGCTATATAAAATCGTTGATTACTTAGAATCATTATTTAATTATTTGGGATTTTATAGATTTATTGGATCGGTTACTATTCTTGAATTAAAAAAAAGAAAAACAAATGGAAATGTGGCATATTGATAATATTTTATGAGGGTTATGTGATTTCTTGGTATCCTATGTAATTCTTGATATCTACATATACGATTGATGATACAATTAGTGATTCAAGTTTGGTGAGTGGAGACAGAGATGGTTGCATCAAAATAAATTTCTTTTTTGAGTTCATTTTTTTAGAGACCATATTAATGTTATACCATGTTCCATAAAACACTCAAGGGGTTAACGATATATCGGTGTAGAAGTAGGCCACATTTCTATTGGCAATAGGAGGTTTAACAAGTCCCTGCCCCAGTACTATCACTTCTTGGGTAGTAATTGCTATCTTATTAGGTTCGGTCGTGATCCTAGCTGTTCGGATCCACAACATTCCGACCGCGGTCAGAATTTCTTCGAATATGTCCTTGAAGTTATCGAGAGACTTGAGCAAAACCCAGATTGAGAAGAATATGGTCCTTGGGTTTCCCTTTATTGGAACTAATGTTCCTATTTATTTTTGGTTCTACTGGTCAGGCGCTCTTTTACCTTGGAAATTATTACAGTTACTCATGGGGAGTTAGCTGCGCACCCACGAATTGATATAAGACTAACTGTTGCTTTATAGCTTTACCACGTCCGTCGCATATTTTTAGGCGGTCTTAGCAAAAAAGGATTGGGTTAATTTTTGGAAATACTTCAACCAACTCCAATACTTTTACCAATTAACTCTAGAGATTCACCAAACCCTTATCTCTTAGTTTTTCGACTTTTTCGGGAATATATTGCTGATGATTAGTAGTTGTCGTCTTGTTTCTTTAGTCCCTTCAGTAGTTCATACCTGTCCATGTTTTCTTGGATTATTTACAAGGGGATTCAACTCTTATTGTTTGCCACGTAGCTGCGGCTTTATATAGGTGATCCTGGAGGGTCATCATTGACTAGCTTTTCAAAATAGTCTTTTATTATTTTATTAGTAAGTTTATCCCAATTCTTGCATGGTTCAAGATATCCCATTGGTTGGGAACAAATAACGTTACTATCTAACTTAGAGTTTTGGAGAGAAAGATGGCGTATTACAGAATTTGTAAAAAAAAAAGAGGGTTGGGGGAGGTTCACTATATGTATGTAATGTCTATAAGCTCGGACCCCGTCTATGTTTCTAGGAATGATTCTAGAATCCTATTTTAATAAATCTAAAAAAATGCGGTGGGTTTAACTTTTTACGTTATAGGAAGAACAATATATATGTCAATTAGAATGACATTAGATTTCATTAGTTATATAAGTCTATCCTATCCTCCCTATATACAGCCTCTATACATAATTTACATGCTATTACTTAATTACCTCTATTACTATATTACATACTATACTATTTTTATAATCATAACGTTCTACTCTGTAATCATAATAGATCCTATACATAATATAAAATCCTATAATAATATATCTATACTAATAATATAACAATATAAATAATAAATAAATCATAAATATAAGTAATAAATTTAAGTATTAAAATAGTATTAGTTAACATTAATACTTATTTTAAATTGTTTAATATGCTATTAATATGCATATGTAAATACGAGTATAATAAGTAGTAGTAATCTAATCATTTATATTATATTATCGTATATATTGGTATAATTATTACTATAATTGATATTGGTAACTACTACATCCTTTTATATTGACTACATATTGATATATCATGATATTGATTTGTATTGGTATTAATTTTATTGGATTAATTTGATTGATAATATTGATTGCAGCTCACACTGCCTTTAGTCACACCCATTTAGACGGATTTCAATATCGTCCTTCTATTTTGTCTGTTCGTGTGGATTGAATGAACAAAGAGTGAACTCAAGAATGTGTAGTAAAGAACGAAGAATTAAAGAAATAGTGGTTCGAACAAAGAATACATATTAGAACTGTATGCTATGGATTTTACAACACTTCCCTTATGGGTACAAACGAGATAGTTGTGATGATTCTCTCAGTAATTTAGTAATATTACATTTCAAGTCGGAGTTTTAGTTACTTCGACCGCTGGATCTTATGAAAAAATGAGGAAATAATTCATTGGTTGATTGTATCATTAAACTTTCTTTTTGTTTGTGCGAGGAACTTACCATGATCCACTGATTTCTGCCGCTTCCGTTATTGCTGCTGGATTGCCGTGGGCTTGCTCTATTGGACTGGAGTTTGGTCAAGGTACTGCTCCGGCCAAGCTGTAGAAAGTATTTCAGACAACCAGAGGCAGAGGTAAAATACGAACAGTACTTTAATGCTTATCTAGCTTTTTGGAAGCTTTACCAATTTATACGGACTGGTCGGGCGTTAGCGCTTATTTGCGAATCCTTTTGTTTATCCTATAATAAATAGAAAAAAGTACCTTACATACTTTTTTCTTTGATTTATTAACTTTAACTTGTAAACTTGGAATTGCCACTTTGCTATCTTCGAATTATATTTCCACTTTACTTATAAATTACTTTATTTGTTGAGACTATACGCCGGAATGGCGGATTTGAGATGAGGAATTACCAGATTCGCTTGCTTTCTTCCTTTCTGTCCTTATCTTAGTACATAGAAAACTTTTTTACTTTCATTGTTCGAACGTTTCAACAAACGAATAGTTATCATGATATGCTATCTACCGACCTAAGTAAAGTATCTTATTGGATAAAAACGTCTTGAAACTTCAAAAAATAAAATTTCAAACAAATGATTTAATCTCTTGCCATTAAAGACAGTGGAAATGAAATTAATAAAAAGAAATCGATCAAAAAAAGGCCGAGTGAATGATACAAAAAGACTCTGTTCTTGTAGTCCTATCCATAAGAGAGGGGAGCATATGAAAATGTAACGATTCCTTTCTTTCCTTGGTCCCTGGCCATCCGCCGGGATGTTTCGGTTTTAATACCGTATTTTAGCAACAAATCCATAAATCTAAGGGTAGCTGGTGTATTGATTTATTTGGAAGGGAGTGTGTGCGAGTTGTATTCAAGGAATAATTTTATTGTATAATTTGATTGATATTGATTGCAGCTCACCTGCATTGATTCACAACTCCATTAGACGGATTTCAATATCCGTCTTCTATTTTTCTGTGATTGTGGATTGAATGAACCACAGAGATGAACTCAAGAATGGTTAAGTAAAGAACGAGAATTAATGACGATTGGTTCGAAACAAAGATAATCAATAGTTCGAACTGTAATGCATATGGATTTACAAAAACTCCATTATGGGTAAAAAACGAGATAGTTGTGATGATTCTGCTCTAGTCTTTAGTATATTATCATTTCAATTCGGAGTTTTAGTTACTTCGGACCGCTGGATCTTAATTAAAAAATGAGTATATTCATTGGTTGATTGTATCATTAACCATTTCTTTTTTTTTGTGCGAGGAACTTACATTAATCCCTGATTTCTGCCGCTTCCGTTATTCTGCTGGATTGGCCGTGGGGCTTGCTTCTATTGGACCTGGGTTGGTCAAGGGTACTGCTGCAGGCCCGCTGTAGAAGGTATTGCGAGACAACCAAAGCAGAGGGTAAACTACGATGTCTTTATTGCTTAGTCTATAGCTTTTTATGGAAGCTTTTAACAATTTACCGGACTGGTCCGTGCGTTTAGCGGCTTTATTGCGATTCCTTTTGTTTACTCTAGAAATTAACTCGAAAAAAGTCCTTACATACTTTTTTCTTATTATTAACTTTAACTTGTCAACTTGGAATGGCCCTTGCCTTCTTCGAATTATATTTTACCTTTACTTATAAATTACTATTTTTGAGACGATACCCAGGAAGGGCTATTTGAGATGAGGAATAACCAGATTCGCTTGCTTTCTTTCCTTGCCTGTCCTTAGCTTAGTACAATAGAAAACTTTTTTTATTTTCACTTGTTCGAAGCGTTTCAACAAACGAATATTATCAATGGATATGAGATCTAAGACCTAAGTAAAGGATCTTATTGAACTTCTTGAAACTTCAAAATAAGAAATTTCAAACAACTGATTTATACTATTGCCATTAATAAATTGGAAATGAATAATAAAAAAAATCGATCAAAAAAAGGCGAGTGAATGAACAAAAAGAACTCTGTTCTTTTGTTAGTCCTATCCCTAAGAGAGGTGAGCATATGAAAAGTAATCGATTCTTTCGTTCCTTGGGTCACTGGCCAGCCTCCGGGAGTTTCGGGTTTAATACCGATATTTTTAGCAACAATCCAATAATCTAAGTGTAGTGCTTGGTGTATTGATTGATTTTGGAAAGGGAGTGTGTGACAGTTGTGTATTTCAAGAATAAGTTGGATCCATCCAGCTGCTAATATATCGTAAATGGTATCAAATACCCAAATTCCAATTGAAATAAAATCTTTAGTTATAAAATCTTTAGGAGGGATTTATTTACGCCATCCAATTCAAATTCCTGATCGTCGATTGAGAGAAAAGAATTTTTTGTTTTTATTGAGAGCGATCACGAATTCTCACTATTTCTTAGATCGTGGATCCAATACACATTTTTTTTTCCATCAAGAACTGCTTTGTATGAAACTTTTTAACACCCCGAATTTGGAGTACCCTACTGTCACGTGATTCGAGGGTTCCCAAGCCATCGAATTTCATGATCAAAGGTGTATCAAAGGTGTAAGTATCTGCTTGTATAGCCGTCCTTATATCGCGTACAATCGAAGATGGTCGAAAGAAAAAATCTCTATTGGATGGAGCTCTTCTATACCTATGAAATTCCATTGGACCCAGAAATGAGACATTGGAAGAATCCTTTTTCGGTCTCCATATCAGTCAAGGTTGATTGTTTCGTTTTTCCTGGACTTCCAAAAGGGGAAAATTTCTGAGAGTTGTTTCATGGATCCGCAAGAGATACTTGGGTTCTCCAATAATAAAAGTGTATCATTCCTAATCTAACCGGAGTTCGCGGTGTGGGAACCTGATCGAAAAAAGTAGATTCTATTGTAAGATATCTAATGAACCGTGCTGGAAATTAAGATCTCTCAAAAAGAAAGATAGCGAATATCTGGAGTTTCTTTTTTTTATCCATACGGATGATCTCGATCCGCACGAGGCCATGATTGGGAATTGTTGGATCGTCTTCTCCGAGGAAGAC